>JAGDQP010017257.1:0-38911 GCA_022664845.1 Lepisma saccharinum | reverse complement strand
TCAGAGCCGGGAGAACGATTTAGAGATAAAGAAGAAAGCAGATATTTTACCTCATCAGATGATGTACTTAATAAAGACAGTGAATGCGAACAGATCGGTTGAAGCTAAGGAGGGCCATTTTGGATCCAAGTTGATGACTTTTTGAAAGTTTTCTTATATTGTCGAGACCTACTTGTGATGGCACAACTTCAAGTAAAATTTCATTTATTCATCTAAAACGGTGTGCAAAATGGAATTTTGGGCGGTCATTTTTCATCCAAGATGGCGACTTTCCCCAAATGCTGTAATATTTCCCTAAACTTCTCGCCATAATGCACCTTTATGCAAAAATTTCATATCTCTAGCTCAAACGGTGTGGAAAATGGATTTTTAGGTCCGCCACTTTGGATCAAAGATGGCGTCTTTGTATATATAATGTTATATTTTAGTAAGATACAAGTTATAATGTACCTTGTTAGCAAATGTGATATTTCTAGCTGCAGCCGTTTAGGCTGTGTATTCTATACAGCAATGGGTTCGGCGGCCATTTTGAATCCAAGACGGTGACTTTTTCAACATTTCGTAACATTCTCTTGAACTACCAGTGACAGTACACCTTTATGACAAATTTCGTATCTCTAGCTAAAACGATATGGAAAATAGATTTCTTGCTTCCACCATTTTAGATCCAGGATGGAATCTTTGAATTCATTAGGTAACATTTTCGTAATCAAACAGTGATGTTGTACCTTTATGGCAAATTTGATTTCAATACCCCAACAGTTTAGGATGCGTATTCTATACAACAATGGGTTCGGCGGCCATTTTGGATCCAAGATGGCGACCGATTTTGCTCATTAACCAACTTAGCCGAGCTATTAAGCTTAGAAACAACATATAAAAATGTGGTTCAAATATCGTCAAAATTATGGCCGTTAGCGCGTTAATATCATACCGATCTCCATAGGTAGATAATTTTCCAAACTGAACTATTATCTACTCATGTACGAAAAATCATTGCCATCTGTCACATAATTTTGACGTTATGTGGCGACAAGCATTTGCCACGAGGCATTCATTTTTATTATATATTGTTAAATTAATTTTAGGATTATGTAATGAATTTTATTGTTTCGAAATCATCATTTCTCTCATATTTATTAAATTTATTTGAAAGCTGATATAATGGAAATGTTTATATTAGAAATATACTTCTCTTTCACATCTATTAAATTTATTCGTAAGACTATGTAATAGACTTCATTGTCTTGAGATATGTGCTTCTTCAGATATTGGTTAATATTTACTCTAAGAATTACTAGCCCCTTCACCAAGCAAAATTATTATTAGACCTATTTATATCATGTAAGAAATAGGAAGCATGTAATCTCTAAAGGGTACAATAAAATCTATATTTTAATTCCAAAGGAAATTTCAGTAATCAATTCAGCCCCATGGCCTCATGGACGAAAAACAAGATCTATAAACTTTTTACTAATCATTAATCACGTTCCTCTAACACACAAATATTCCTTATACGTTTACAATAAAGAAGAAATAACATTACCATTAACTGTTTTATATAGCTTATTATCTTAACAATATAACATTTAAAGAGATAAATTAATATGACAAACTTTTCTTCCTGTTACTCGGTGTGTATTTTTTCCCTTTCTCTGGTGAATTTTTTCCCTCTCTAGCAAACTGACAACATCTGCATTTCGACGCTTTGACCGTTTCCTTCGATGATTTGCCGGATTCTTTCGACGTTATGACCGTTTTCATTTTTCGACGATATGCCTTTCGAAGCTTTGACCGTTTTTGCTTTTCGACGCTTTTACCGCTTTCTTCCTATTTGTCCAGTTTTTTTGACGTTATGACCGATTTTGCATTTCGAAGATTTGCCTTTCGACGCTTTGACCGTTTCCACTTTTCGACGCTTTGACCGTTTCCTTCCATGATTTGTCCAATTAATTCGACGTTATGACCGATTTTACGTTTCGACGATATGCCTTTCGACGCAATGACCGTTTGTAATTTTCGACGATTTGACCTTTTCTAAGAAGATTTGTCCAATTCTTTCGACGCTATGACCGTTTTTGATTTTCGAAGATATGCCTTTCGACGCTTTGACCGTTTAGCGTTTCGACGTTTTGACCATATCTTTCGAAGCTTTGACCGTTTTTTCGACGATTTGTCCAATTCTTTCGACGTTATGACCGTTTCTAATTTTCGACGTTATGCCTTTCGACGCTTTGTCCGTTTAGCGTTTCGATGTTTTGGCCAAATCTCTCGACGCTTTGACCGTTTCTTTCGACGATTTGTCCAATTCTTTCGACGTTATGACCGTTTTTGATTTTCGACGATATGCCTTTCGACGATTTGGCCGGTTCCCGACCTGATCGCGGCTGATGCGCAATCTCATAAAAACTGTGATGCACGATTTACAACCGTTGGTTCAAGTATGCCAGGTGAGTCTTCTGAAAATGTGGTCGGAAGACCTGTTGACGAGTCCAAGTTTGAGGCTTTCAATAAATTATGCAACTTCCTGGAGGACAACGATGGCTGCCAATACCTGCTGTCTGACCTTATGGAGATGCTCTTAAAGTTTAGTACCGATAGTGATAAGTTGTACAGGGAAAAGCGTCTGCGTGAGCTTTTATCAGCACACTACGGCAATACCGTTCTGATGTCACCCAGCATGCAAAGTTTCGGGACTGTTGTTTCTTTTAGGCCCGTTTCATCGAAGATTTTAACGGACAATTGGTACGCCAGTCGAAAAAAAGATAATGTAGAAGAAAAGAAGAGATTTCTAGACGCGGCTATCACCATCCTACAAGAAGAGATAAGATCTCAAGTTTATGATTGTTCGACATATCCAACGTACGAAGAAATATTGAAAGGGGGAGAAAATCAAGTAGGTGAGATGCTCACTCATCTACTTTCTGGTTTAATGAAACCAGTAAAAGGTCAACCATGCAAACAGAAAGTGATGAGTGTTGCGCACTCTATCATTTCTTTGGTGCGTCCACGTTCTTTTGTGTCAGCTGTACAGGTTGTAATTGGAGTGTTTCTCAATAGGCGTTTCCGATCAAGACATTTAATTAACCTTCTACATAATTTAGGCTGCTCAGTATCCTACAGTGAGATCTGCAAGTATGAAACTTCCGTGACAATGAACACTTCAAGTGACGTTCAGGACAATGGATTTGTGCAATTTGTCTTCGACAATGCAGATCACAATACTCGAACTGTGGGCGGACATGGAACTTTTCATGTGATGGGGGGAGTGCAGTGTGTGACTCCTTCTTCAGCTGTTCAGACGAGTTCTCGTGTTCCACGACCGAAGATTCAACCAGCGGCAACCGTCGTTGGAAAGTTTGGTTTCATGCCAATCGCCATTCACGATCGTCCTAAAAACCATGGATTGAAACGCCTGGTAATGGAAGACGTCCTCTCCCTGAAATTGCGCCCGATGGATGCCGAATTCGGAACCACATACCAATGGATTTGGATGGCGGGTCCCAAGTCAGCCGAAGAGTCTCATACGGGATGGAGATTGCCGCTGGAAAAAGATCTTACGAGAAGTCAGCAGTGATACCCTTGCCCTTCTACAATCGTCAACCATCAAACCCCAGCTCAATTAACACGTGTCTTCGTTTCGCAGCTGAATAATGCAGGAAGCTGCAACAAAGGTGTATTGTGACGTTCGATCAGCCGCTTTTCATTAAAGCCATGGATATAGTCTCTCAGGCCGACCAAAATGATGAGCTATCAAAGGTAATCTTGAGATTAGGTGGATTTCATCTGCTCATGAGTTACATTGGTGCGGTGGGTAAAATTATGGCAGTGGTAGTGGCATGGAAGAAACGTGGAGTGAGGTATTTGCGAAGAACGCTGTTGTCCACATCGCTGATGGGCATGCTTATGCAAGAGCATTACGAGCTCATTCGCTGTCCCAGGCAGCTATTGCTCATTTGATTTTGGAGTGTTGTGTTGAAGAAGGATTTTTGATCAGTTCTGATGTCCAGACTCTTAGGGAAATGCACAACGAGGTGTTAAACTTGTCATCCTCCGAAGAATCTCTTCTATCCAAAGTCGAACCTATACTGACTGCTGTATCCAGCGCGATTAAGACATTAGAAGAAATAAGCCGCACAGCTAAATTATGGCTTCAGTATTTCAAGCAAGTCTTTGTAATGCATGACTTCGTGAGAGCGGAAAGAACAGGCGACTGGAACCTTCATCTCTTCTCCGTACAACGCATGTTAACCCATCTCCATGCAGCTGGCCATGTTCATTACGCCAAGTCTGTCCTCCAGAATATGTCTAAACTGAAGACTACTTTGTCGGACCAAGAGTTTGAACATTTCGCCAGTAAGGGTTATTTTACAATTCGGAGATCGGATAAGTTTTGGTGCGGCGTTTGGACAGACATGACCATTGAACAGGTGTTAATGCGGTCTATGAAGGTCAGTGGTGGCTTGACACAAGACCGAAAATTGTCTGATAGCGTCGTAGCACGTTGGATTTTCACCATGCCGGGAAGTCTCCAGGTGACGGAAGCAGTAGAAGCTTTCGCCGGAGTAGCAGGTGAATCCTCCGACCAGCACATTTCTTTATCAAGATCGTGGCAGACCAGAGATACCAGTGATTTGAAGAAATTTGTAGCTTGGCTGAATCAACATTCGCCCTTCAACAAATCCGAAGACCTCATTTCTCTGTCTTCAGGAATCGTTGCCGATGACAGAATTAATTGTGGCTCTGCGGAGGAGATAGGCGAAAATGCTGTCAGAGGAATTGTGGGAAAATCATTTTCAACTGTTACTTTGAAGAGGAGGACGCGTTTCACACTGGCCGCTATGGGAAAGACTATAACAATTAATAAGAATCCTGTAGTTGTGAATCCTAACCAATTGTTTCACCGCATCGCGTGTGTTGTGAGAAGTGAAGATGACCTTGAAGACTGTCTACAGTATGAATTGGCACCATACCATCAGTCATTGTTCGACGACGTTGGTCTTCGCGCGGGAACAAAATCGAAGATTATTCAAGTAATCGACAAGTGCAAAATTAGCAATAAATTGCCTGAAAACCCAAGCTATGTTCACGACGGTGGGGATCTTTTACAGAGTACATTGGCCCCGTCCAGCAACGTACGGTGATGTTTGCAATGCCTACTTGGGTTACGTCAACCGAAATTACGGAGGAAATGTCATCATAGTATTCGACGGATATGAACCAAGTACGAAAGATGCATTGCATATGCGACGAGCTGTAGGGAAATCATCTGTGAGGGTCGATGTAACTCCATCCAACGCCGTGACAATTACACAAGAGCATTTCTTGTCGAACGTTGAGAACAAGCAAAGTTTTTTGGAACTCCTTACCACAGAATTCAAGAAAGCAAAGTTCTCCGTTCTCCAGGCTCCTAGTGACGCGGATGTGTTGGTTGTTTCAACGGCGAAAACAGAAGCGGAGGCAGGACGATCAGCTGTTGTAGTTGGCGCGGACTCAGACCTACTCGTACTCATTGCTGCCTTGACGCAACCCCAATGTGCCGTGTACATGTTAGTTCAGGGAAATTCCACCACCGACAGAAAAGTTTACTGCAGCAGAGAATTACACGAAGGTCTTAGTAACATGACTAAACACCTACTTTTCCTGCACACTTTTATGGGATGCGACACCACCTCAGCTTTGTACCAAAGAGGTCCACTTTCAGGATTCAACAAGCTACAAAATGACCTTGAGCTGCAGAAAGTTGTTGAAATATTCAACCACCCAAACGCATCGCAGGATTGTATTGCAACTGTAGGAGAGCAATTCATGGTGCATTTGTACGGGGGTAAACGTTCAGAGGGACTTGACAAAACTAGGTACAAGAAATATGTTCAGACCGTTGGTAAGAAACCTCCAAACTAGGTCATGAATCTTGCGAGCCTTCCTCCTACTTCTGCTGCCGCCCGCCAGCATAGTCTGCGAGTATATCACCAAGTCCTGGCGTGGAAGTGTAATGTGTTTACAGCTAAAGATTGGGGTTGGACCGTCGAAAAGGGACACTACAAGCCTGTCACATCCACTTTGCCCCCGGCGCCAAATAACCTGCTACATCTCATACGATGTGGGTGCAAAGGGGACTGTTCCCGAAATTGTGAGTTCAAGAGAAGCGGGCTGACATGCACTACTATGTGCAGCGAATGTGCGGGAGAGTCCTGCTTCAATCGGAATATTCCGGATTCCGAAGATGAAGACGATATCGATGCCAACTGTGAAACCGAAGATGATGTCAAAGCCAAACGTACCAGCGCCTGCACCAGAGAAGATTATGTAAAGCGAAGACGACTTTAATGAAAGACGCAATATTGTCAGTCATATTGAGCACTATCTATTTACGTATAATTTCTCATTTTTATGTAATATGTTAATAAAATTATATGAACTGTCTATTTTAAACTTTTAATTATAGTAATAGGTTATTTTCAAGAAACAAACGTTTGGCACCAACAACGCGTCCATATGATTCTCCATTACTGACTTATGACATTCCTTAAAGATCCAAGATGGCGGCCTTTCTAAATTTAAGGGTGTTCCCCATCCAGGATTTTTTTAAGGAAGTACAGGGTTGAACATAAAGAACGTATTTTAGAAAGAATCACTTTCCTAATAATTATTTTCGTTTCGAGCCACATTTTGGTCTAACTTGCCCTTCCCCGTGTCACTTAGTTCAGTGTACCTAAATCTCACAATTCAACACCTTGCGGTACATAAAATGGCATAGCTCCCTCAGTTTTTAAGATACAGAAACAATATAGGTAGCGTTGGAAAGGTGAGACTCTACTCTATAACGTTTATTTCGAAGTGTGTTTTCGTATCTCTGGTAGCTTCATAGTAATTCACTATGAAACAGAAATAGTGAAACTTAGAACATTAATTTCTTAATATATTATCCGCCATATTTAAAAGTGTCGAGAACGTATGGGGGCAGTTATAACTCAAATCACTTGAAACATGCTTTATCTTCAATTTGGCACCAGAACGAAGCTTATATCTGGGTTCTGTGATGAGATATTACCGTTTAAGCTTAAATGGATGTGGTCGCCCAGCTGTGATTTTTTTGGGATTTTTCTCTGGAGGCTCAGGGGGTCCAAAGAATGCGTTAAAACAAAAATTAGCTTTCTAATAATTTTTTCTGTCTCGGGTCCTAATTTGTCTATACTATTCCTTTTTGATATCTCGAAGGAAAGGTGTGGGTAGATTACAAACAATTTGATCTAGTCTAATGTAACTTCAGTCATTTTTCTCTGTTTTGAAATAGTTTATAATTTTTATCAAAAATTTTTAAACACATTATACGAATATCGTTGTTCATATCTTCTTCGCCTTGAACAATAGCCAAATACTCGTAGGAGACTGTTTTCATCCTGCATTTTTTTATGACCTCCACTTGTAGAAATAACTCTGCTTGTATGTCAGTAGCACTGATGTTTCGCCATCCTTCTTGCAAAAATAGGCATACCAGCTTCAGAATATTCCCTATCCTCACTGGATGTCGAGTATATGTCCTGGATATCTAGTTTGAAGGCTTTGTAGTTAATAATAGGTGACTGAACACTTTCTCTACATCTTCTTTTGAGGACATGATTGGATTCAATTGGTCTAAATTTTAATAATTGTTGCCATTGTTTTTCCAATATTTCTTTACTTTCTTCTATTTCCAAGGACGAAAGACTTTTACTTTTTTAATGGTAATTCAGTGGACGCAACGAAGTCTTCAGCGTTCTGAACCAGCATCTTGCGTTGTTTCACTGTGGTCCACACAGCCCGTTTTACAAAACCTTCAAAGCCGTCAACGACTCCTTGCCGTGAGAAGTGGCAAAACATACCATTCTCCGATAGCTCGAAAATCTCCAGGCATATAACAAATATTAACTAGAATAAATCGGTTTCTAAATTTGGCTGCACACCCATCAGACCGTAAATTTGGAAATTTATGCCATAGTGCATCTATAACCTTTTTCAGGCAGGCGAAATTTGTCGTGTATACTTTCATCGCTAATAACGCCAAATGGTCGTACAACTTAGTTAGACAACCGAGCCCAAGCTGTGAATACAAATATTTGGGACTGTCCCCAATGAGCGCATTGAATTTCATTTTGAGTGACTACGGAGTAATTTTCTGCATAATGAATCTGAGGGGCAGTTTCATCACTCGATAAAGTTGTTTTCCTGTCATTAAATGCCTTTGCTTGAATTCTTTTTATATGCACATGGCGCTTGAATAATAATAATAATACAAGTTCTTTTATTGCATCACCAACGGACCCCCTGCATTTCAACTAACTTAGCTCGACTATTTACTTCTACGGTCTATTTTTCTATTGTATAGTTCGGGTAGGATTGACAGTGTCTTCCATAAAAATAAACAGTGTATTCCAGTGTCTTTCTTATCTCTTTTTCGTTAGTTTCGTAGATAAGCCTTATATTTTACGCTATCTTCTCTTAACTTCGAACGGAACATCCTCATTCTTTCACCCGATGTTGTTTTTCTTATTCAAGAAAGAAAAATATAAAACATATTAGTAAGAAACGAATTTATTTTGTTTATTTTACCTGTAAGAACATAAAAGAGCCTTGCATTATTTACATTCTTGAAAATTATCTCATACTGCTTGCAGCGTTTGTAATAATTTACAGATCAAAGGTTACGTGAGCATACACGTAGCTGAACTGTCACGGGTGGGACAGTTAGAAATAATTAAATATACCCAAAATGATTTTGTTTTCTGAATTAAAATTTTCACAATGAAAACCTAACATAATATGGCTTACTTTTACTGGTAATCAAAATTAATCTGAAAATGTATGTGCGACCAAAGTTAACTCTTTGAGGTTTTCTGTCACGTGTGGGACACGAAGGCAGGTTGGACATAAACTTGAAGGGAAAGCGTAATAACTTAACTTTTCATGAAAATTTCAACTGCAGTTGCACTATAAGACTTGAAGCTTCTCTGACACACGTGTGTGCTATCCTAACAAAATAACATCGCCAAATTCAGTGTTATCAAGTTAGATACAAATTAACTTCTATGAAAGAATCAAGTCGTGGACGATGTTACAGACCCTGTAAAATTCACTTAAAATAAAATGTTAAAAATCTACTTCCAGATTCGCATCATTCAATGTTTTTTCTACCATTTACGTAACGTAATAATCTACTTAGACAGTTTTCGATCGAGGTTTACCTTACCGTGGAATTGCCCTTTTGCTAAACTGGTAAATCATGCACAAGTTAGATTTATAGTAAGTCTACATTAGACTTTGTTGATCAACATGTTCCTACGCGCGAGGATTATCTGAAGACCGTGACAATTTATAAACATCACGCAAAAAAATGTACAAAGTCAGTGCACATTTTTGTGCAGTAAACCAAAATAAACAATTTCATTCTTGTTAGGAAGTTTGAAGACAAGGAGAATACATACGCATCGTTACTTGTTAAGCAAATTAATTTATTGAAGATTGTCACGGTCTTTAGATAATCATCGCGCACACAAACATGTTGATCAACAAGACCTAATGTAGACTTACCATTAGGGTGAGTCCAGTTTAGGCTAAATTTCTGTTCTTGCACATGTTGGTGAAGACCGTTTCAGAACGGCGAAATGATCGCTCGATTCTTTCCTCGAATTCTGAAAACATAAAAGAAAACAAAGACAGTGTATTTGTGTAAATACATAGTGCAGAAATTACTATATTTGATGGCACAATACACTACGATAGGTTTAAACACACACAAAAGAAGGAATATCTAAAAGATCTGAAATGTTTTGCATGTGCACTCTTAATCGATTTGCAATATTACAGTTAACATTGTTCATAGGTTGCCAGATACTATAATTAATTTTATAGTTTGTATCAATGACCTATATCTAACAGCGATACTGGACTGACTGTTGACATCGACTTATGCCCACACGACAGGAGTGACTGCTTAGTGTCGAAAGGTAGACGCCAGATCAAATATTTAAACCCATTTATCCACTTCCAGTCTAATCTAATACGCTTCCTTTTGCTGTGCGGCCCGTTTATTAATTTAAATCTTAATTCCTGAGTAATAGTACTTTGCATATAATAGAAAATACTACAAATAATATTTACGTTTTTTGCAAGCATTAAGACATAATTAAACGGGCCGCATAGCGATATCAAGCGTAAAAGCTGAGTTAGAACTGAAAAACTAGCCCATATTGGTTTAGACTGGAAGTGGACAAACGAGATACTAACTGTTCTCTGTGCCACCCATAGTTTTATCTGCTCTAGGGTGCCCCCTGGCTTCATATAATCATGAAATTTTCAATAGCAGCAGTCAGTCCAGTATCGCATTTAGATAGAGGTCATTGAGATGAACTCACAGTGCATGAAATATTCTCAATACATATTAAAATCATTCTCATTATTTCAGAAACAGTTTCTTTTCTGAAAAAGATACAAAAACCTTTTTTTTTTAATATTTTCTTTCATGCTGGCAAGAATTTAAATGTCAGGGGGTTATTTTGTAAATATTTCCGTCAATGATTTTTTTTTAATATATAGTTCATAGTATATATTCCGGTATTGTTTCAAACTTTTGCTGCAATGTGCTTGCAAAAACACACATGCACATATTTTGCCAACATGTATAATGACACTTTTGATAAACCTATGTTTTATAACATTAGGTGATTTTGACGTTTACTAACGCAGAATTTCGAGACTTATCCCACAAAACCAATGAAAATAATATTAGTTCTCAGTGTCTGGCAACGCTGTGAACAGTGATAACAGAAGCATTACAAAATAATTGTGATATCATATATATGATTTCGGGTCTTCTAGATGTGTCTATATGTTTAAACGTATTGTAGTGCATTGTGCCAACAAATATACTAATTTCTGTAGTAAGTACTGGCGCGTATGTCTTCTCTTTGTCTCGTTTTATGTTTTCAAAGTTCGGAGTGGCAAAGAAACGACCGATGATTTCGCCGTTCTAAGACAGTCCTCACCAACATGTACATGCATACAAATTTGTTCTAATCTAGACTCACCATTATGCTAAGTTGTTCTATTTAAAGACGACTGTTACATAACATAATATTGTCGTAAAACCAGTTTTCCGTAATACTTGATCAACTCATTACCCGTAGATTGCAAGTACATTATATTCTTAAATTATGCCGTATGCTTTTCTTTGAAATCCACCGTTACGTAATAAGTATTTACCTTCATAAATCGCCTGTCATAATTATATTCTTCTAGATAGAATCCATAAGACTATACATGTTTAAGATAAAACTTCATTTGTTTCACTAATACACTTTATGGTCCAAGATATATCTATTAAAGGATATGTCATCATGAATAAAATATGACTTTCATAGCTTACAGTAAAATAGGATAGTAACAGCTTCATAATCTTCCGAATCTACTATATTTCTTGTACCAAATAAGTTGTTGGTATAAAATGGGGGGACCAGACGAAACTTTCAGCACTTGTACACAGGTATATATAGAACACGAAAATACGTGATGAACATTCCAAAAGTGTAGCTTTAATAAGTGAATGAATATTCAATTTTTAGTTTTGAAAAACGATAAAGTTATTTCGATAAGACCGTTGATAGAGCTACTACAGAAAAAGAAACCTTATAATCATGCTCAGTCTGTCTGTTTGTATCCAGAAATTGAATTTCAGGAACTATAAGGTGGAGAGTGGCGCTTAGGCGTCGTTGGAAGAGTCTTGGACAGAGGTCTAGTGTTTACAGCCCATTTTAAGAAAGTAAACAATTTTATTTAAATTATTTTCATTCCATGAGATCTATCTGCACCAAATTTGGCACAAACATTATTCTACACAATAAAACTACGTTTGGTGTCTCCGTACCTAAACACTCCAGTTGTCAGCGTTGCGAATCGTTTTTTTTTATTTCAATGTTACAAATTACTTCCACTTCGTTAGAAGTAGCAGAACCAAATTTAGCATAACCATTATTGGACGAGATAGAAAAAATACTGTTTGGTTTCCTGTCTCCAAGCACCAAAGTTGCCAATGTTTCCAACCTATATTAAAAAAATAATAATTCAAGCTGTTTCCATAAACTTTAACAAATCCGCATGAACTTGGCACCAACATGATTCTATAGAATATAGAAGTAATACGGATCTCACAGTCTGCAAGAGCATCGGTTCTCAGTGTTGCCAACGTAATTTTAAAATTATTTTTTTTAGAACTCTGGGAAGTTTCTCGGTTATGCATGTTACGAGGCTTCTAAATATTTAATGTAATAGGTTGCTTGACCTATTCGTCTTGGGGTTACTTCTCGACCCTTGTATCTATCCCTAACACCACACAATATTGGCCGGATGTTATTTGATTTTTTCTACTTCCGGCTTCAAATTCTATATGTTTCGTTAGCTGAAGTGGTTAATTTAGGTTTCTTCAGGTTAAATTAAAAGTTCAAGGGCCATGAAGTGATTATACGACAGAGTACCTCTTTCGTCTTTTCTCTAATAGTCATTTACGAGGACAAATCGCAAAGTCGTTGCCCCAATTTTTTCAGAAATGCAGGTCAAATTCTGGACGCTGAGCCTCCAATTGAGTACTGCAGCGTCCAATGTAGTCCAATAACAAGGATGGGGGCGTCACACTCTCCTGTTAGCCGTTGAAATTCCTTTCTAGTCGTTGTCCTTATATTCATGTGCGCAATCGCATCTCCGTTGTGATCCGATTAGGCTCATAAATCAACCGATAAGAAAGCAAAGTATGATTGTCTCTTCCATTCTTCTTCGCTGAAAACTGGGACATTTATGTGCCCCGAGAATTATTTCCGGGACACCTGGATGCAGATCTCGATTCCGGTACAGTCCCGATCTCGAATACCTTAGTATAGTATTAATAATGTCATTTACCTTTCGCTTATATTCTACAAATAGATTTATTCTGCACATATTAACAGTAATTATACAGTGCATAGTAAGACAGACGTTCATGTTGCTGATTATAGATGGTTCTTGCTATATGATGAGAGTGAAAAAGCGAAACACTTTCTCCATTTCTACTCATACATGCAATTTTAATGCACAAATATTTTAGAATATATTCATTTAAAAACCATTAGTATAATGTCCTTTTGATGTTCTTATGCATATGAAATGTATTCATGAATGCTAATTCTTAATATAAAAAGTGTATAGTTGAAAAATAAATATGTTTTTGCTTTGTAGCTAATTTGTACACTTTTACTTTTTCAACTTTCTCACGGTAATACTGAACGCAATTCTTCTGCAAAGTATTTGGATATGTAGAAATTTGTTTTAAAAATGCTGCAAAGGCAATGCAGCTTAACAATGGTGCCAAACCACTTCATACATCAAATCGTTATGACCCGCTTGCACGTACTAATACAAACAATGCAAAATCCAGTTCCGAGCTGTCAACTCGCAAACCTTCTTCCATGTATGTCTATGGAATCCAATACAAATATCAATTAAGTCGTACGCTAGCGACTACATGTCAAGAGAGAGAGACCTACAATCGAACATACCAATGAATTTATAAAATTTCAGCCTCACACACGAGCAGATTATGCAAAAATTGGAACCTACTGCAAATCGCAACCACTTCAGTACTCGACTGAACTTGCAAAAAAGGACAGACCACTAAAAGTTGTACTGCACAAACTTCCTGTAGATACTTTAACGAATTACGTTTATCAAGATCTTGTTGACCAGAGCTTTCCAGTAATTAAAGTCTCACAAATGCATGGAAAGGACAAGGGAACTCAAGAGAAAATCACCTATCCTCTATTCCTAGTTTTATTTCGAAAAGAACCAAATATTGGTAACATTTACAAACTTAAGAACTTACTCTGTTATGTAATTCAAGTTGAGCCTTACAGAGCACCAGACATTTTACAATATTACCAATGTGAACGCATTGGCCATTCCCGGACAACATGCTTCAATAAGCTCAGATGTGTTAAATGCTCAGAAGGACATGTTGCCAAGGAATGTCCCAAATAAAAACTCGAAACACTCCAGCCAAATGTGCGAATTGCGGAGGGGAACATTCCGCCAACTATCGCAGATGTAAAATCCTTCAAGCTGCAATCAACAGAAATAAAACAACACTAAACAATAAGCAACAGGAACCAACTCTTCCACATCAGCTCCCGTTGAAAAGCCTTCATCTAAGTAAAAGGCATATGCAAATAAGACGTCTCAAAATGAAGCTCAAGCCTCCATTGATCATTCCACTTCTTAATCAACGCCCAAAAAGTACTCCTGATGCACCTGCAACTACACCTTCATTCTCGGACTTTTGCTCCACCCTGAAAGATATTTTCACCTTATTCAAAAACCTAAATAAAACAGATCTTTCCACGAAATTCAAACAAGGTCTTATCCGCTATCAAGCTGCCGAATCTAATACAGTAATCTAATACAGTGACGAAATTCAAATACAGTAATAGCAGATGTTTTCTTTTCAATGATTGATGATGGCTTAGAATCATAAAATTGCTCGACGGACTTCCTCCGGGAACACAATATTGACATATTGCTCTTACAAGAAAGCCACTTACATCCACAAGATAACTGGAAGATTCGCAATTACCACATCCAACGCACTGATCGCATCGGGCCGAAAAGCGGCACTGCAATCTTATCTAAGACTCACCTGCCACTGCAACCCATAGTACTCCCAGAATTACTATCTCTTGAGGCAACAGGAGCCAAACCAGAAACACCAAATTCACCGATCATCTTCATATCAGCTTATAAACAACCAAATTTTCCATTGCAAACCGAAGATTTACAAAAGCTGAGTCGTCATGGCAATAGAGTCATCATAGCTGGAGATCTCAAGTCAAAACATCCACACTGAAATTCTTGAATTTCCAACCAAGCAGGAAAAATCTTATTTCAAGATTTAAACACCTTAGACGTTACTCCTATTGCCACTCCAAATCCAACTTACTTTCCCCAAAACGGAGGAAGACCGGACATATTAGACATAGTACTTGTTAAAGGTCTTCATATTTCTGACGACCTATTCACAGTTCATGTTTTGGTTTCTGATCACATACCGGTTCGCTGACATTCAACAGCTAAACCTTCTCACACCGCATCACTACCACCTGTTTTTACAGTTGATTGGGATAAATTCCGCCACATCATCACAGAAACTACTGACACTCAACTACATCTTAACAACCTTCAAGAAACTGATTATGCAGTCCAGCTCATTACAGCAAATATCAAATCAGCAACCAAAATCTCCACTACTTTCAGCGCTTCTCCGCATCATTCCAGTAATCACTACATTCTGGAACAGCTACGCACTCATGTACTCATCTTACTTAAACGCTGGGTAAGAAAGAAGTGGCAAATCACTCGAGATTACCGCTAGAAATCTTTATAGAATTCATTTAACAGAATCAAAAAGAGGCTAAAGCCCATTCAAATTCAGCAATGGGGCTCAAAACTCAACTTGACAAACCAAATTTCGAATTTTGGCAACTGGCTCGATGCTTCTCTAAACCACGCACATCCGTTCCATCCCACCCTCTTCACGATCCACGTGGACTTGTCTTCTTTACTCCTGATTAAAAAGGCTACTATAGTTGATGACCAGTTAGAAACGCAATTTAATCTCATCCCAGAACCATATGTTGACGACACAATCCAAGTTGTAAACCGACATCTTCGCACTACTCCATTAGATAACCTATTTGACCGAGCTAATCTCTGCACACCTAGAGAAGTTCAGATGATCATACGTAGCCTCAGGGTTCGTAGTGCTTCAGGCCCGGATCAAATCTCACCTGCTGCCTTGAATACCTCACCTTGCAATCCAATGCTACACTTTTGGAATTTTCCTGGACTTATCAAAGGCATTCGACAAGGTTTGGAACAATGGGCTCATCTATAAATTAATACAACAAAATTTTCCACATTATACCCAATTCGGCTTATACAGTCTTATCTTAGTAACAGAAAATTCTTTGTCCATCATCAAGGTGCTCTTCAGATCTCAAGAATATTCTTTCTGGTGTTCCGCAGGGCTCTGTGCTTGGTCTTCTACTTCTTTTTAATCTATATACAGCCAACATCCCAAGTACACCGCAAATACAAATAGTTACATTTGCTGACGATATTGCAATCTTTGCCTCGGATCGCCACCTCTGATATGCTTACTTATTTGAGCAACTACATCTACAACTTTTGGAGGTATGGATCACAAAATGGAGAATCAAATTAAATCCTGATAAGACCTACGTCGTGCAGTTCACCAGGAGAAGATCAAATCAACAGTACTAATTTACCTTACCAACTTACTTATTCTCCACACGCCAGATATCGTGGTATTCAGTTAGATAGTAAACTTACATTTCAGCATCACATCCGATCTATCGCCAAAAGTGTCACTTCTAGAGTGCGAGCCCTCTATCCACTACTACTCAGTCATGTGTTCTCCATTAAAACTCTACTACATACATATTTTATGATGATTAGATCGTTTCTTGATATATGCGGCACCTGTATGGAAACAAGCTGCGCCAACTTATTTACTGATGTTACAACGAGTCCAGAACAGAGCTTCTCGAATAATCACTGGTCACTCACGAGACACTAGGATATCTCGGATTCATGAAACTCTTTCATTACCCTACCTCGTAGATCACATCACCAAAATTACCAACTCTTTTTGGCACCGAGTACAAAATTTACCGCATGCCTCGCTACACAACATTGGGACAGTAAATCCTCCCAGGCTAACATTTAGCATGACTGTCCCACCTCCTCAAAATTCACAATGCATTACACATGATTGACTAAGTCAGTCCTTTAGAATCATTGGCTTGTAACATTTCCATGATTCAAGTTACGAATGGGTCAATAATGGCAATATTGTAGCCAACAGATGGATCTGAACAGAGTTTATAATGGAGAGAACTGAGTGCGCATGCAGGATGCTTTTAGCTTCAGAACTGCGTATGATCCAAAAATTTTACAAATGAGGACCATTTTTACAAAACTTTCTTTCTGAAATAAAATCTTTCAAGACAGACAAAAAGTAATTTGGAAGAAGAGGTTTAAAGTTATATATGTGCTTTCTTTATCACTTCATACTATAATTAGAGATTATTAAGAAGTTACATGAGCTTAAAATATAATTGAAAAGTATGCACTGTATGAAACTTTAAAATTCATAAATTTTCCAAAAACTTCCTTTCTCGTACGTTTTGTAATGTTATAATTTTTGTAATATACAAACAATTTTCGTAATAAACAGAAATTTTCATCAGTATAAGCTATTTATTTATCAATATAAGTATTATTGAGTATCACTCTTGTATGCTGTGGCACATTTTGAATAGAAAACGATTATTTAAAAATGAAAATATAAACCAGATCACGTTATTGAGCATGAGGTATTAGCACCATTAGTTTAGCCTTTACATCAATTCTTCAACATCCGTCGCTTCAACAATCACTACAACATTGTTTTAATCACTCAATTCCTTACTTTTCATCATATCTTCATGGAAAGATTTGGCGTCCTCTGCTACAACAAAGAATTGCATCAATTTTGTCCTCTTCTTTTTACTCACATAATTGCATTGTTTCCGTACTCTCGTATCATCCTTGTTTGAGGATTTTGTTCCTAGGTTTGGATACTTCCACAGCCGCTGAGAATGTATACTTCACTGAAATTGATACAAGTTTTGTCTCACTGATTTCGCTGTGAATTTCTGATATTTGAAACGGTAACTTACTTAGTAAAATCTCAGTTGATTTTTGTTTCAAATCACAAACTTTCCGGTCTTCTTCTAATATTTTCATAACTCTGTAATTGCTTACTGCATCATAGTACTAATTTGGAAGATAATATTTCTTCTTTCAGTCTGTATTTGTTTCTAAGTTCCCAAATACTCTATTCGGAGAAGCGAAATGTTCTGTAGTGAAAAGCTATAGCCTTGGATAAACTCACAAACTTCCTACAGTTAATCATATAGGGGTTAAAATCAAATTCTGCAAACGCTGGTGAGGGTTAAATTATGACTGTAAATCAGCCGAAGAGTCTATTTTTTAAATCAGAAGACAAGACAGCAAGTTTTGTTAAAACGATCTTTTGTAAAAAAAAATTTTTTGTTCCGGTCTGGAAAGTTCAGTTTTCAATTTATGACCATCAAATTTAGACAGTCTGTATATTTACTTTCGAGATAAAAAAAAAGGTCTATTTTTATTGAGGGGCTATACCCATCAGGGGAAGATGGTGGGGACAATACGAGCATGATTTACGCGATTAATTTCAGTCGTCATTCCATCGACTAAAGTATTAGGGGGGGGGGATAATCATTCTCGCAACTCATGACGGGGCTTGTTCTTTCCTTTTTGATCGATTGGAGCCCATTCTGATGAAAATATCTCCGGGGTTACCCTATTTGCTTATTGTGGAAAGTTAATCAATATAAAATGCTGCTCTAAACTAAAGAACATTTAAGGAATTTTATTAGAACATAGTTCAAAATGGAACTTGTTAAAGGTTGCAATACAGACCAAACAACTACAGAAAAGATAGGAAGAATTACAAATATATACTCAGAAAATTACTTATAAATTTGCTTTCTGAAACCTTCTGTATAATTAGCGTGAAAATAATACGCTTTCCTTAATATAAGCCATTTCTTTCCGTTAAAGTTCTTATTATAATATTCCTTTTTTAAGTATTCAGTACGTGATCCAATACACAGGTTGAGAAGTGTAATAAACAAACACTTGAATTAGCAGAGAAGCTACTACAGAGTATCTGGAATTAAGTTACATTTTGAAAGCGCCTTTAAATTAATATTTTATGTACATTTTATTATGTATCACGATCTAACGTTACTTATTCTCGCAAAACAAACAACAAATATGTATATATATATAATTTCCATTTAGTTTAATAATTTATGAAACGATTAGAATATGAATTATAACACATCTTAATATTATTCATTACTCTGGTATTATTACAAAACGAATAACACGTGATATGGAAAGAAAAGTAGGATTTCGCTTGCTATAAAAGCTTGGAAGTTGGATCTTCTCGTCAGCAGTCAGCTATTACCTAGCAGCAAGAACTACACAGCAAACACTCCATCATGAAGGTCTTGGTGAGTAGCTAGTCTGTAGTTTTCAATATTCTTTTTCTCATTCCGTAGAGAATCTGTGAAGAAAGTCTAGGAATTACTCTACTGTTGACTAAAAGCATTGGTTTGTTACGTGCTGATCTAATTCCTCGAATCGTGAATTTATTACTCGTTTTTTAGAAGAGTGAATCTTCAAGCGTGTAATAGAGTTCGTAGAAAGTATATCTTCAAAGACTAAAAACATGAAATATTAAGCATATTCCGTAATGGACATAGGACGAAAGATAAAGCACAAAGTACCTTAAATGTTAACACATGTCATTTTCTTAAATTTTTCATTTCTGTAACAGCGTAGCAACTTTTGACTTCAATACGTCACTTCTGTTTAATGACGTACCTCGACCTTGGAAACAGGGTAGCGGCCAAGGCTTACATTAAGTTCCCACTATGACTTTTGCTTGGTGAAACTTTGTTAGGGACAGCGAGACTTGAATCCTTAATCTTCTCCTTTACCTATCAGAAGAATGAAACGTTACCGACTATAATACTAGTTCGATAGCCCAGTGTTCGTGGTTTATTGGTTATGGTCGGTGATTTATGATATATAGTAAGGACGTGGCACGGTTTCGACACCGCACACGCCGCACATCTTCAAAGATATCCAGTTTTTATTTTCGCTCACATCTACCGAATACCGCATTGGTACCTTTTAATAAAAGTCTTAATTCCTTCTTCCACGGTCATCGCTAAGGACATGGAACTATAGTTTCAATTTGTATTAGTAACAGGGAACCAACAAGTTCATCACCGCAGTAACAAACATTATTGGATTCTATCCTGAATAAGATCAATGTAGTTGTCGTTACAAACCCTCTACCTTTCAAAGGTTCTTGTCTTCCTAACGACGCCTTCGTATTCCCAACGATTGCTCTCTTTCTTGGTTCCCAGCCACAATAAAATATATATTCTTAGTTTTTAACGAAAGTAACAAAAATATTTCTCAGTATGAGTGACAACTAAATTAAGCATCATCCTCGCTTTTAAGACGATTACTTAACCACAACTCAACGTAATTTCTGTCTAAATTATATAAACACAAAGAGAATAATATGTCGTTGTGTATACCTAACACAGAAAGGTTAATTTGGTCGCCTATATTTGTTCATGTGGTCAAATAAACAATTCTTGTCGTTATAATATAGTGTTACTGAACTAAATCCAACCTATTCTAAATTTACCGCAATTAACCAATTTTTGCCCATTTTTGTAAGCATTGCAAGACGATGTGAAAATTTATAATTCATCCGTACGTATTGCCGTCCTTTGATTCCATTATATATCATAGGCACTATAATATCATTATTGTACCTACATTCTGATCAATACCTATACTATTGCCCTAACCATTCTCAATACGTTCAAGACCATTCCCTCTAAAAATTTGCGCTCAGCTTCGAAATGAAGCCAGTAGTAGGATAATATACTAAGAATAGGGTGCATGATGAATAGTGCCGAACAAAAATAGGAACACTAATATTCGATTTTATATTCGGTAGCTCTGAGAACACGACATATCACAGACAGAGTACCCGTAGATCAGTTAGTAGATCATTAGGGTAACAATTAGAACGTCTTGGGAACGATCCCAGCGACCGTCTATTCTGATTGAGTTTGTTTTCACTCATATCTAGCAAATGCCGAGATCGCACCTACTAGTTAGGCCTTGGCCGACTCCCTTGTAATTATCTTCTCCTCAGTCTGAGCCAGGGATGCCTAAAAGCCATAAATAAACTCAAAAGGCTGGGATTCTACAGTATGTTTTGAGTGTTTGAAGTGCAATAACATTGCAAATATAATCCTCTTTGAAGTTAATGCAATCTGAGATACACAGGAGGTTCGACTCTCCCAGTGTCAGGTTAGACTGTAAGATTAGTGATACCTACATTTCCGTTACAATGATTTGATGCTGATGCAATCACGAAATTCATTCTCTTCTGGTACAAGAAGGCAAATTTTTCAGTTTTCAGACGAACTCTTTAGTACTAGATTAAAGCTTTTTTTTTTTAAATTTCACATTAGTTTAATCTATCTTGGACACAGTGTGTTATTTATTACCGAAAGAGATGGAGTGGGAGAATTAATCCCCAAGCATACTCGCACATATTGGAGTACTGAGCGTATATACATTATCTTTTCCTCCCTTCAGCAAAACTAGTAAGGTAGCTACCAGGGAAATCGCATGAGGTACCAGAGAATTTCTCCCCAACAAATAATGTTCTGTTTGGGCCGTGTAAAGACGGTCGTCTAAAGACGTATAAACTTTTCTCTTTTTTTATTTTCGACCTGTATTTAGAAATAAAAGCAGAAAAAAAAAGATATATTTTTCAAAATAGACAGGGAGCTAGGTAGAGAATGAAAGTGAAGCAAAAATCTTGTCGTCACCATAAAAACTGAATGGTAACCTGTAAATATTTAGGCTCACGATAAGTAAGCACTGTGTGCGAGAAGTGTGGGGAATTAGTTTTCTACATTTAAAAGTTTCTGAAATTTCGATGTTTCCTGAAAACACTTAATCTTAAAAAAAAAAAAAAATCTAACACATTTCGTGCACTTGTTATTTACAATTAAAATCAGCTAATTTACTCTCCCTATTATTTTTGTATTTACTTTCTTCAATATATTGTGTTGATAGTGTATTAATTAGTTCTAGTAATAACTTTACAACAAAACATCAGCTTCCGACACAACGTTCGTAGGCTACTTAAACCATTCTAACCTGTCTAAAGAAAAACGAAAATAAACATATATACAAAATAGATTTTGGACAGGAACCAGAAGTGAACAACAAAGTGTCTAAAACAATGTTAAACTTTCCAGTTGAGTGAAAGATGTTCTTTAAATACAAGAACTACTATTATATTATACTGTACTGTGACACATGTCTTCCTTACTGCTTTTGAACCAGCTAATATTTTAATTTTTATGCAGTAGTATTTTTTTCAGAATGCTTCCAATTTTACTCTAATGCATTACGCAGATATTTTGAAGGATTCTCTCGACCCACGTATTAAATGTTCATAATATACCTCTGCCTGTATCACAATTCAGATTCTTGATGATAATTTCCCTAATATATAGTTGTTTTTTTTTCATTTCGCTTGTAAATTATCAGTTTTTTTCTACTTTCAATCGTCATCTCTTTTGTTTTAGTTTTTACGTTAACCTACATTTTATCTTAATATTCCGCACGATCTTAGAGCTGTCAACCGTTTGTTCTATTGCAAATCGCTACAAAAGAAATCTTGAAATAAGGATTTTCATTCATTATTTTACTTCAATTGTACAACCGTAACCTGTTCGCAAGTACAAACAAGTGAGTTGTATGGAGCCTAGTGAAGGGACTGTGAACATGTGGTACCGCGATCGTCCTGTTTGGCAGGTCAATTTTCCGTTGGAAAAATTACGGAAAAAAGTTCGACGATACCTTAACCACCTCCTAAGCTCCAATAGTTCCTGAATTATATACTGTCCTCCATCTACGGATCTGCATCTGCAATGTGTTTGATCCACACAGGTCTGAAGCATTTTAGAAACACCTATCCAACGACACCTCAACCATTCCTAGAGTTATTAGTTCCTAAGTCCTCTGGAACTTGGGACCCGCCCCCTAGGATCTACATAAATGATACCGGTTTGAACTCGTTTCACCAAGATCTTTCCAACGACATCTCAAACCCCTTCCTAGCGCTAATAGTACCTGAATTGATAGTTGTAGACGGACAGAGTGGTTCTATAAGATTTCCCACCACTTGCTGCTCAAGCCTGAAACGAATATATCAAAATTACGATCATTTAGCACATGTACTCAGCAGTGTAAACATGATTTACTAGATTAAGTGCTGAAATAATTGCTTAATTGTACAATAGCAAAAGGTACAACAAATGTACCTTTTAACAAGAAGGATGGGATCTAAGAGTGTCATAACAATGACTTATTGTCAAAATATACTTCGAAAACACTTTTGAGATTATTGGGTCTATATCCTCATGAATTTATGCCAGTATTCTTGAGGTTTAATTTTTAATAATGGTGGGACTCCGTTACGGTGCGTTCCAGCCCAATTTCAGCACTGGGAGACTCATGATCAACCTATTGACACAGTTGACGAGGAAACTCACAGTATAGGTACGGAGGAAATAGTTTGATGCAGTAGTTCATATTTTCCTGTTGATTTGCCTATTACATAAATACAGTTTTTCTTATAAGTACAGTCTTTCCACTTAGGTGAACAACACTGCTTTTTTTTACCATTTGTTTCCGTCGAACTTGACGTATTTTAAAAAACGACCTTTAATTCATAAGAATTCTCAAACCTTACGTCACAAAATAGACTAGAAAAAACGCAAATTTTCCCAATTAAATAAAGTATATGTGACAAAAAATGTGGAATTTTAGAAAATGTATTTATTCCGATAATATTTTAACAACGATAATATTAAGCTATAAAAATTCTATAAATATATTACAATGTATTATTTCCGAAGTTCAGCTCTACGTTTAGAAGTAAAACACTAATTATTTCTTTATTTGCTTACACGTCTATTTAGCACAGGGATTAGTCCATTCTTTTCTTTCTGTGTTGTACTATTCTATGTCTACAGAAAATGGATTATGTTGTTATTTATTTCTCAGTCCTATGTTTAAACTACATAGACAATTAAAAATATCTCCGATTCACTTGGACATGCTTCTCTTTATAATATAATAGATAATCCCCACCCCCGTTGGTGCGGGATCAAGAGGTTTTTCGTCCCCCTGCGGGGTGTCGAATCGATAAAACTAAGATAACCGTTGCTAATGAATTGATAGTGATGCCAAATTTGCCCCTTAGAGGTAGACAATCCGGCAAACTACGTTGTGTTGTGGGCTGCTCAGCTTGTAAGGGTATATTTGACAACCATAATCTATTAATATCACACCCTTCCCACCTAGAGGTACTAGGATGTCTTACCCTCACAGTATTTTTTTCAAGGGTGTAAGGGATATGTGTACTAAGTTTGGTTGACATTGCTGCAGGCGTTCCAGAGTTATTCTGGATCTTTGTTGAGCGCTTGAGTATCGACGATAATAAGGTAAAAGGTCAAAAAGAAAATTAAAATAAAAGTTACAATCAAAATTCAAAAAGTCCAAACAAATTGGTAGTAAGTTTAAATCAAATATCAGGACTTTATTCATGTTTTCAACGAATGATTTCATTCAGCAACTCACGAAAGAATGACCGACCATGTCATTCCATTGATTCATACATTCATGTTTCAGAGCAGAAGTAACTTTATAAGTATACAAAATGGACAATAAATGTTTCTAAATGTTAAATTACAAGGACAAAACTCACCTTTTCAACAATATATGTAGATTGCTAACAATACAATACACAGACCAACTTTAATTGTTGATTTTGAAACGGATTAATTAACTGTTTTAACTAATAGTATGAATATATTATCTTTTTTAACAGGCAATTTTCCTCGTAGCATTGGCCCTTGCATCTGCTGAAGAGAAGAAGCAGAAGCGAGGTGTCCTAGGACTTGGATATGCTGCCTTGGCCACACCCTTAACAACTGTCGGCTATGGTCGTTATGCTGCTGCTGCCCCAGTTCTTGCCGCAGCTCCAGCTGTAACTGCTATTTCCGCTGCTCCAGCCATTGCCGCTGCTCCACTAGCCGCTGTTGCCGCTGCACCAGTCGTTGCTGCCGCTCCAGCTGTTGCCGCTGCACCTTTGGCCGCCTATGCTGCTCCAGCTGCTATTGCCGCAGCACCTTGGGGAGCTTATGCTTCTCCAGCTATCGCCGCAGCACCTTGGGGAGCTTATGCTGCTCCAGCCATCGCCGCCGCTGCTCCGCTTGCTGCTACTTATGCTGCTGCTCCTGCCTTTGCTGCAGCACCACTCGCAGGCAAGGCTCTTCTTGGATAAATTTACTCGTGTATACTTCTTGACATATATGAATAAATCCAAGCATACATATGCTGTTAGTTTCAATTGAAAAAAACAAAAAACAATTTTCCCACTGGCCATACTGGATAGTAAGGCATCCAGAATTTAACACTTCATGTAACTGGCTTCCATCACTTATTTATTGGTAAGTTTCAAAGATTTAATATAACCGTTTATCTTCAAATTATTTTAAAAATAAATTCGAAAGTAATAGTAATTTTAGGAAGGAATCCTCAAGTCTAGCTGGGCATCACAAATACAACTACAGATAATCAAACACTGTCTTTAAATATTTTGAAGATCCAACAGTTCATTTCAAATCAGAGCTTGAATTATAAGAGATGTTGAATTGACTTTTTTCAGCAATAACAAGAGTTAAAAACAGAACTGAAAATTTTGAGTTAAATGTTTGCTCTGGCGTCTATTTTTTTCACACTAATCGATCACTCCAGTATCGTTACGAAGAGCTCAATGGGTTAACCTAACTCACTGATAAAACTTTCACAATTTTTTTCTGCAGAACGCTAGGTAACTGGTTATATGTCGTTACTAACGAAAGTCACAGACCTTTGAGTGTATCCAACGACATTGAAGCAACAAGTATTTATGGAAATAGGACTAGAGTTATTTGAAAGGACAGCATAAATAAAGAAGAATCCGAAATTCGTAGCACCGGAAACACAAAGAAAATTAGAGCAGCTCAACCTGAATTATAGAAAATGTATAAAAACACGAACTAAACAGGTCATACGGAAAATGAACAAACTCGTAAATAGGTATTATAAAATCACGAAAACCTCAACATTATAATACTCACTAAACCTAATATATTGGAGTTCATTTTAGAGCAAGACCCTGCGAAGTGCACAAGAGTAATTCAGCATCTTAACGTGTGCCATTGTGTTTAGCTCCAGAATGTGAAATTTGGAAACAAGACAAATTCATTAAGCTTCAAACGTTAACGCATTATCAGTTTTCTGCACATCTTTTTTTAAAACCAATAGTAAATACGCAATTTCAAAGCGCGACACATTGATGAGTTGCCAGAAAAAAGTTCGTACTTCTATGGACTATTTCTTTGAAATACAGATCACAACTGTTCTGCACAATCTTGTATGCACCATTTATGCGCTTTGCTTATTTCTGAAATGCGTATTACTTCAACTACTCCCTACAAAATGTACACATGTGTATTACCTCGTGAAAATCTGTCGTTTTATTTCTTAATCTTTAAATTTCCTTTTACAAACAACGTCAACGTCCTCAAGCATCGTATTATTCTGCTTGTCATCCCCTTTGTTCATTTAATATTACATCGCCAATACACTTTTCCTAAACCAATTTCACATTACTAATACTTAATTAACAATTTGGGTTTGCGGAGTCACACATTTTTGGATGTTTCTCTATTTAAGATGTTCTTTCGAATACGTCTAGTCCCATTATCCGATTTTACTGACACCAAGTGAGGTTCCCTTGTGAGCATCTGACATTTTCTGTTGTGAGTCCGTAATAGATTAATATCGTAGATATTGTGTATGACATTCCTATTTGGCTGGGTTGACACCAGGTGGCAAGAAAGGGATAAAAAACATGGGAATTATTCACTATGTATAATAATTTTGTGTATGGACTCGTAGACTAAGGTTGACTTTTCATGTACGCACTAACTGTTTCTTGTTTTGCTTGCGATATGCCTGAGTACCAATTGAAACACATGTTTAAGTATTTCTATTGGCTGCTCGTAGAAAAAAAATCGCAAGGAAAGCAGGCGGTGATCGCGGACATGAAAAGTCGACCTAACTCATGGAATGATGGGATTTATATCTTTCTTGGTACAGCTGGTCCTAAATGATAACAGAGTTCATGGAGAATTCTTACTGTTATTCAAAGAAAAAAGAAAAACGAGATAGTTATGAAAATTCTTTGTACGTACATTTCGTTAGTAAAAATTAATTGTAATTATGTTTGTTAATGCAGTCAAGCTCTTGTGTGTCCCTTCAAGTGAGCAGTAAAATTGTTGAAAATATTTTAACAATTTATGACGAGAAAAGCGAAACTTTGGGTTTCAGGAAGTAGGATAAAAATGTAAATTTATATTCACGAACGTAAGTTAAAATAGATGATTTAGTACGAGGAGCTCAGAAGCAAAGCAATGCAAGTGACATTATTTTAAGAAAGTGACTGAAATATATGACACAAAGAAAAAGAAAATAGCATCCTGAATGAGGTTTTTCAGAGCATCAGGCAAATGCCGGGATGATACCTTTAACTTGCGCCCTGGTGGTTACTTTCCGTATCCTTTCCATTCCACTATCCCGGATCGAGTCGTAGATACCCAAAGGCCATAATAATAAAAAAATTAGAAACAAAGCATTAATAGAGGAAGCTGCTGCAGTTTGAGACACTATTTTAAAAAATGTCCGATTTCTCTATAATGTTTAACTCATATGTCAGTCCAGTCGTTCAATGCATGGTAAGGTTACTATGCTAGTTTGTTTTCTAAGAAATTTCAAACTGTCCGAAGGTAAATAGGGGTGATGTACATTGAAACAAGGGGTTATGTACCTCGGAACATCTTGTAACATGAAGCCCACGAATATGAAAATGCAACAATAGAGATAAGGACAAATTGTTTTATTTGGTGTGACAGAGCTGCATATTAATGATAGGCCTATAACAAACAAAATACAGATAAAACAGTGCGAAGATGCTACTATTAAACACATTAATTATTGTATCGTAATCAGTGCCGGATTTATATTTGATGGGGCCCTAAGCTATTGAAGATAATGGGCCCTTTACGTGTCTAGCTTTCTTTTTCATGAACAGTGTCGACGTCTTTTGGGGGGTTTGAACATATGTTATATGGCAATTTATGGTCGCAATTTTTACTGCGACATGAAAAGATTTCGGTACACGATCCATTATAGGCTCTACAGATCCTATGAAAACCAGTGGCTAGCAATTCTGAATGTTATGAAAATACTACTGAACACTGCTTTTAATACTTACTTTCAGCAAAATATCTATAATTTCGTGATATAAAAAGTAAACGCATTGCCGGTTAGGGCTGTAATTCCTTCATTTATTATACTTTATCCTTGTTCTATGAGTACTGATCTTTCATACTATACTTTGCAGTTTCGTGTCTTCTTCTTTATGCCCCCACTGTTGCCAGCCTCGATGTCTTCTCGAATTCCAAATAATACGCGAAAGAGTACCACTAGAGTACTGTCGGCATACAAGTCCAAGGTACCGTGTAACACATACTGTGAACTCTTATTAAAGTAGCTGAATGTAATGGATGGGAAACAGGGGTCCCATTACAAGCGAAGTGGGGCTCTGAAACAAGGGAAGCAGGGCTGGAAAACGAGGGTCTCATTATAAGCGGGGCTGGGTAACAGAGGCCCTATTACAAGCGGGGCTCTGAAACAGGAGAGTCCCATTATAAGCAGGGCTGGGTAACAGGGCCTCTATTACAAGCGGGGCTGGGTTACCGGGGCCCCATTACAAGCGGGGCTGAGAAACGGCTCGATTACATGCGCAGCTGGGTTACCGGGGCCCCATCCCAATCGGGGCTGAGAAACAGGCTCCAATTACAATCCAAACTGGAAAACAGGGGTCCCATTTATAACAAACTAGTACATAATACAAAACACCGTTGTTGTATGTGCGTTTTATCGTATTTGCTTTTTTTTTATTATTTTGAAATTACATTACCGCCACTTTTTTTCTTTAATTTTTTTGGGCCCCCCCAAGTGAGTGAGGTCTAAGCTATAGCTTGTTTAACTTATACGTAAATCCGGCCCTGATCGTAATACAAAACGCAACACATAATTATTCTATCTATCGAGTAGCACAAACCGCAAAACACTTATTTAATTATCCAGTGGTACGAAACCCAACACAATTAAGGGTCAGTTCTACAATCGACCGCTAAACTTCTAGTGAGCGCTAAGTTGAGGCCAAGTCTGAATTTGGCCAATGAGAGTACGCAAAATGAGAGTTGGCCTCAACTTAGCGCTGACTAGAAGTGTAGCGGTCGATTGTAGAACTGACCCTTAATCATCAGACATCAAAGCATTTCATACATTACGACGAGGTGTTGGTTAACTTTACGATTTACAGAAATTAAGACACTTTTTTACTGCTATATTAGTAATTCAGCAAAACCATTATGTTGAAAAATAATATTGAAATATATATACTTAAGAAAATACAAAGTTGAAAACGTCAAAATCTGATATTTATAAACGATTTACAACACCATAATTGTTTCCGAAATAAAATAAAATTAGTTCCCTTGATAACCTCTCTCCTTTTGCAAGAGACTCTTTTTACAATTTTTCATATAACGTTTTATTTTCAGAGGCATCTAATTATTATTTTCCTCTTGTTTTATACCTTTGTTAGAAACAGAAAATATATACCTGCATTTATCTTCATTTCTCTCTCTCTCTCTCTGTCTGTCTCTTTCTTACTTTCTTTCTCTCCGTTTGTATGGAAACTGGATTTTTAATTAAAGCAGCTTGGAAATATGAAATAAGTTAAACTGGAACGATTGTCTTCCCTTTTTTTGTATCTATATTAGGTGTTTGTCAGTAAGGTTCATTCACTGGAACAAACATGTTTCTACTGATGTACCTGAGAGCTACATTAAGTTATAATTAAAAAAAAAGATTTTGATGTATCATATAACCTTTAATATTGAAATACTGTGTCTTCTGACTTTCCAGTTTAAAAGTTTACGGCGAATTAACAACTTGACTTGAAGAACAGTTTTTTTTACATCACGTATAGTTTTTTGTTATACTTTTAATGAAAATATTATTAGGAATCTTATTAAAAGCGTTTAAATATTATTAGTATTCGTAATTAAAGCGGATTAGGAATCTTAAAATAACACACTTTTGGATAACAGTTATTATGTTTATATTCGCGTCAAGTCAAAATATACTTCTACCATTCCGAATTTATCTCAACTGAGAAATTGCCATAGGAAATAAATCATTTCTTAAATGACTGATCTCAGGGTTTCCGCCAGAATTTTTAGTGGGGGGTGTTAAATCAAAATTCGAAGGGTGTAAGTGGAGTTTTGCACCTTATTTTTTATCGACATTTCACCATAAAAAAATTAAAGTTGAGGATGTTATCTAGAATTTGGGGAGTGACACCCTCAAAGAAGGGATCTGGCGAACTCACTGAGTGATCTACAACATAGTCGAGTATATCGTAGTTACGACAAATACAATAGAATTATTGATATCTAAAATTGAAATATTATAGAAAATAGGCAACATTATTGATACCAGTAGCGGCACAAAAGAGAGGGCGAGCAAGGACCCCGTCCTGGGCCCCAAGTGTCGAGGGGGGTCCCCCGTTGCTCAACAGTGGGACAATATCAAAACAACTGGGACAAAATTTCGGAACGCGCTTATGTATATTTTCTGTCTGCAGTAGAAATTAATTTGTTATGAATACGATGGCAGACAGAGCCGTTGTGAGGTATTTCAGCGCTGGAGGCATATGTAGAAAATGCCGCTAACCCGTTTTTATTGGAATTTGATTTACTTTATGTAATATCTTGTATAGAAATTGAAGAAAAAAAGAAACTTAATAATGCCCATGCCACGTATCACATTTTAAATAAATCTTGCAACAAAAATATTATAACAACTCCAATTGCCTGTGATTTGCATAAAAAACGACCGTTTTCTTCAATTTAACAAATTTTTATTTCGGCGCTTAATACATTTGGAGTTTTTCTTTTATAAACAATTTTCGACGACCCCGATTTGGCGCCCGGGGCAGGTGACTCACCATAACTAAAGCACTGATGGTAGATTTTCTAGTTCGGCTACAGTGTAATCATATCTTTAATGTAGTTGAGAGCTCTGTCCTAACGTTTTTGTTATATATGTAGATGTACTACATTTCCCAAATTAATCGAGACGTACATAAAAAAAAAAGAAAAGAAAACTCTGATTTTTCGTTGGTAGAAAGTTTAAAATAAATACTTTCAGGGGATCCAATATTTAGCTGCCACTAGCTGCAACCTTCTACTAAAACCTACGCAAAATGAGAAAAATTTAATCTAGCAAACCTACTAGTTATCCCAGTTCACATTCAACCAGAAAACCTCTCTTTGCGTACGGTATTCTGGGATCTATTCCTAATAAATTAGGAATTATATGCATTTTAATCCTCTTAATTATACTTTTTATCACAAAAGAAAACAACCGTGGACTATAATTTTACCCAATACACCAAACAATTTTCTGAATTATAGTATCTATATTTATTCCATTAACCTGAATTGGAGCTCTGTCCGTAAAAGTGCCCTAAATCTTAACAGGATAAGTACTAACAATCACTTATTTTATCTATTTCGTATTCACACACCCGCTTCTCATAACATGAGACTTTTACTTCTAAAAATCTAGTTATTTGGACGAGAGTAAGCATAGGTTTTGGAAACATACTACAGAGGAAACTGTAAGAACTCTAAATTCTAAACACAATACTCTTAAATTAAAAGAGATTAGGTCCTACATGATACCCACACGATGTTAAACCATGTAAATGCATTTATATTGCAGATTAAAAGTAGTTTGAATCACTGGCATGAAAAAGGAATTTTCTTAATGGCCTTCCATCATATAAATTGATTTTAAAAACTAATAATAGATACAATTTCTACAATGTAGGTAATTTGTTTTAAAGGTATCTCCTCTTATCGCTGTAGCTTCGTACTGTACGGGTACACAAATCTCCCACTATTGCTACTGCTGTTGCTCCAGTAATTTCTGGTGTTTCTTTCTGTAGCTAGTGTTTACCTAGTCATTTGTACTACAGCTTCAATTACTCCCACTTATTACGTCACTTCTATTGCTGGATATATTGCTTCAGTCATTGCCATAGCTTCCAAGATTATGTGGGTCTATCTTTTACATCTTACACAAAATGGTAGGAATTTATAGAACATAAAAAAATATATACATTTCTTTCAATTGGGTAGAAACATTCGAATCCAATTTGTGATAACACATCATACCTTTACACACAAAATCCATAAAACGTTCTTACAGAGTTGCACTTAACATGGGACGCTATCGAGAAGTCCGTGATGAAAGAATATTGTCTTTGTTTTATTCATAAGAGAATATAAAACAAAAGAAGGTATACAAAAAATAACAGCTGAATTTAAAAGTTAAGTTAAAAAATGTTTTGTTTTAAAATATAATCGTGTTGAAGGAAGAAGGGTCCATTTTCTGTCAATGTACTAACAAGTCTAAAATACATATTTGGAATGAAATATCTGTACTTTATGAACAATTATGCAACAGAAATCAGTAAAACGCAAATAAGAACAGTTATAGAGAACTGCAAATTTTTAAAAATAATCTCATTTTGCTTCTAAAATCTTCTTCTATAAAATGCAGCAAATATATTAAGTTTCATTATCTTCATTTTCCAAACGCGTGTTAGCGTTAGGAGCTCATTAAGTAGATATTCTACACGATATCGTAAATGCTGAAAGAGGCGAGAACTTAGGAAACAAAACAGATCTGTCTATCTTGACAAATGTCATTTTTTTAATCCTCAAATTTCTCAATTACCTCTACACTTCAGTAGCTAATACTTTTGTATATTGTATAGCGTTAGAATCTTCTTCATATGAGCCTAGAAATGTCTGCTCTAGGTACTTACATGTCAATCGGGTCAATGGTAAGTCTTTTTTGACATGTGAACCTTAAATGTAAGTACATTCTGTATCTTGTTTCAATAGTGGACTGCAAGTCTTTCTATCATATTATTACTAAAAGATAAATTAAAGAATATTAAGTTTCTAACGAGATAGTATCAGACTTGGGAGCTTCAAGTTTTGGTCATCTTTTCGGGAATGAACGTGTGCCTCGATGTTTAAATACCTTTCTTGTTCTCATACCTTTATCGACTCATGATATAAGTCTAGAGGAGTGTGTAGATACAAACTGATAATAACCATCAATGTTCTGAATAATATTTTTCTTTCTAGAAGATCAAACAATATTTTCCTTTACATATACACACCTCTATACGTCATACAGGATTATAATCACACATACACACGACATATATATATATATATATATATATATATATATATATATATATATCTTTAGACCTTTAATAAATACGTTGTTCTATACATGATACATACATCGGCTATATACTTGGAATATAGCTTTAGCCACACATGTTCTTACTATATACAGCATATCTAGCAACGCACAACCGTGCACGCAATACATTATTTTAATTACGCACATTATAGCTAGGCACTTGGAAACAACGTTATTATCTAGTTATAACCACATCAATTTCCTTGAATACATAGTCTGATTGTTCCGTGAAGCATCTGAAACACTAATTTATTGAAAACAATGGTCAAAAGTCTAAACATGTGTTCTCTGATAATCAATTAACATTATTTCATATCTTAATATCACCAATGTTTACCCTATTCATTTAAATACTAACTGGAGTTCAGTGGCGTATCCTGAGTTTTGAGGTTGGACATGCAATGTTACCACTACTACTACTACTACTACTACTACTACTACTACTACTACTACTACTACTATTATTATTAAGAATTATGTATGGGAATAAGAGATGACTTCTATCTAATTGCTCTTTACAAACTTGCAATTCCCTCTTTCTTACTGTCATAGACCTCGAGTAACGAAGTTCGGTCGACACATGGGAGTTTCACAGGTGATTTACAAGTGTTTCAATAGCATGCCAGTTTTCATGCGAAAACTGGAACCGAAAAGGTGATAATTTCTTCTCGTTTTGGTGTTAAATTAAATTTTCCTACAGAAAAAGAATAGGATGGCGCGGTAGGTATACAGAAGACACAGAGAGCAAGAAAGAATTTGATCATTTGTTGTCGCTCACCGAAATTACAGCTGCCACTAAGGAGGAAATAATTACGTTACTTCATAACTTTTATCCTTTTCTAGATGAAATGCGAAAATAGGAAGTATCCTCAGTAAAGTCAAGAAAATATGAGTATATGACACATTTAGATGTTTATCTTGTGATTTTTCTGAAAATCCTCACACATTCCACACAGAATTCCACTCCACGCAAACTACAAACAACTTCCAAAATTACAAACATTTTGTGGAATTCCACATACATTGACGGCGCTGCAACACACACTCTCTCATCTAGATGGCAACTATGCTCGCTGAATGCAACTTTAAGCGTTGCATGCATTTCGGATTTCTTCCGCGTGTTTCATCCAATAAAACACACGTTTACAGGCAAGCGGACGACAAAGATCTTGAGTAGACGCCCACATAGATAGCCGAGAATACTCCAGCGCCACACGTGAACAGTTTACTAAACTACTTACCGCCTGCTTTCGTATTACGGGTTCTGGTCCAGGATATCAGGTGAAGTTCCGTAATTTCTCAAAATATTTTCTGTTTTCTCCTTGGAAAATAATAAAATAAATAAACTAGAATCCGAAGGCATGCAGTGCATGCCTTGCATTCATGGAGAATACGCCGATGCTGGAGTTAAAATACTACCTTATAGAATCGTCTGTGGCTATATAAAATGTAACACATATGAGACATAATGTTTATAGGGAGTGTAAAGTTTCCATTGAAAGATATGGAGCATTTAGTCACTCTAGCGTTGTTGATTCTAAGTATATGCCATACGCTTGTTTCCTTTTGAAGACTGGAGTGAATTATTTTGGAGGAGACCTAAAGTAATAACAACAATGTATGAAGCTGATTCCTCTTATCGTCTATTGTTGAATGACAACCGCCTTCCATAAGAGACTAATGCCGTCTTGATATTGCCACTCCATACGTATTCAAACTGACTGTTACAATACAGCAATCGGTGATAACCACAATACCTTTAGAGATACGCATGCAACCAGGGAAAATACCTCAAAAAGGTTTTGAAACTTTCTGATGTAATATCGCAGGTTCGACCATTATAACTACCAATAAATTATATTTGGAAACGTCGCACAAATTCATTGTCTGTTCACTCACTAACCTTTGTTTCTTTGCTTAAAATAGGATTGAACATTTTCAATCAGAAAAGTCGTAAGTCCTGAAGACAATCCTATCGCAAGTAACAGAAACGCACCAATCAAGCTCTGCAAAGTAATAGCTTGATGGACTCTTTTCCCTATAATCCTATATTCCTTTTTAAGTATAACTCTGAATTTCCAACGACAATGATAATAAGCATTAGATCTCCATTTCATGAATAATCCAGTGTCAAAAGACAGGTCAATAATTCGCTTAAATGGATAAGTAAACATGGATCGTTTCTTCAAATGAAATACCAAAGGAGAGAAAAATATATTTTCTTTGCCAACATAGAACAACGTTTGTCCATAACTATCGAAATGGAAATGTGACAATATTTCAGTTGTTTGACGTGTTAAGGCGACTACAAAGTCTCTTTTGTATACTACTCTCCCAATGGAATGTCTTATGTCTGCATCGGAAACCCACCTTTCAAATATTTGTCTATCAATTGAATCTTGTTGATTCTTGAAGTCTCTACGTCCTTTCGGATCACCTCCAAAAGATAGTCCTGAACTTAAGATATCTTTCTTGGTATTAATGAAGTTGTGTATCTTAGGTTTTGTTAAGAAACCAAAGAATGCGGCTTGATATCCAGTGTTTATGATGATTGAGGTTATTACCCAGGAGATGAACAATAGTCTCGGAGGTAATAAAGTCGGAATGGAAGGTATGGATACACCTAGAAGAACTGACAAGGAATCTAGTACGGGATAACTTTGGTAATTAATTTTACTATGTTTTTGAAATAAACTCAATACTTTGCAACACAAACTGACAATTGCAAAAGTGATTATCAAACAAATCCAAAGATTAAGCTGGAATGGGAAATACAGATTCATCCAACGCGGATATATTTGTGGTAGGGGAGACACCCAAACTATATAATAATAATCTTTGGATAGAAGGAGATCAAAATATTTGGCTACTGTGTTCCATAGACGAGAAATCTTAAATGCAGCGTCAATTTTACCTGACATTAAATCATGTAAATCTCCCACAGGAGTATTATTTCTCAGAATGTCTCCAACTCCAGGATTTGCCTTCTCGATCTGATTTAACTTCAACGTGAAATTCAATTTTATTTCCAGAGTACGCATAATTTCTGCATAAAGACCAACAATAATAGTTTCTCCATTGTCATTCGATGTACGAAATATTTCAGGATGCACTTCGGAAGAAACTATGGAAACAGGACATAAATACAAGTTGTGTACTTTATTCGGGAACAGGTCCTTGTCATATAGAAACGATGACTGATACCAGAAGTCTACAATGCTTGCATTTGTATCCGAACGGCAGTTAAACTGAGAAAATTGAAAGTAGCTGTAAACAATTATTATCTGATTTGTGTTCAGGTGTTGTTCTACGCCAAACACATTTATATTCAATTCATTCGATGGAGCAACCAAAATTGTATTAACCATTTCAAAAGCCAATAACTTTGTGAAAAGTAAAGCAATATCGTCAAGAGTGTATTTAGTACTTACAACTACTATCAAGCACTTGTCAGGAGATTTCCAGAATAACAATATCTTGAATTTGTCAATATTTGCACGGAATGACGATGTCTCATTTACAAGGAATATATAGCTTACAGAAGTTTTCCAAGTGTACATGAAATCTTCTAAGTTCCTCAGTTCTTGAAGGGTTACCCTGAATAGCCTTAGAGTTATAAAAGGTTTACCATGATCTATATTGAGGAAGAAATCAGTGTTGTAAATTGCGAGTCCATCAAACACAATCACTACTTTTGAATTCATAAGATATTTCACCAGTATATGATTTACACATCTGAATAAATTCTTCTGGATGTTTTGAACGTTCTCAGGTGCAAATGAATACTCTTGGTTGTTGCTACTTGTCAATAATGTGAGAAATAGGATTACGCTTACAGTCCTCATCATTAAATCATAATTGCCTGAAATAGAAGAAATAGAATAATTTGTATATCTTTTCCCAGAGGAGCACAATTTCAACAAGAAAGGAGCTCAAATAAAGATACCTTTTACTACAGATCCGGATAAAAATACCGAACAGAAGTATTCATTGTTCGCAATGTTTATTTTCTTAAGAAACATTTTAGTGTACTTCAGATTTCTATCTTGCGTTCCAAAAACTATACATTGTAGAATAAATAGTCATGCATTAACAACGAACGTATTCCCTTGATATTTTAGCTACAAATAATGTTAATTAGTTTGTAAATTTTTCAACTACCTACAAGGGGATTCTAACCTGGAACCTTTCCATTTGTAGTAGGCCATTGTATTCACCACGCCGCCATGGGAGCACATTTTTTAAATAGCAAATACAAGAAGAGGTTTATGTATAATTGAACCAAACAGTCAACTTTAAATGCCGTTTTGTGGTGTATTATTGCAATTGAAGAGTACGTGGGAATAACGATCAAGGTTCATCTTAGAACATTTTCAGTGGAATGCAATGAATGGTGGCGTAAGGACATAGCGCGTGGTACAGAGCTGTCGTGTTTCATTAAAGGTGTAAATTGTGGGATAACATGCCAGTACGTAACCCTGCAGGGGAATAACCGCCATGTTAAACAGGGCCACATCAACTTTTGTATTCGTCTTGCGTAAGTGGAAGGTGGAGGAGCATTATAGAAATGCCAAACGTTGCGAGCAATCGAAAATTCTCTCGATCAGAATCACAAATCCTGAGAGGTGAAATTGTTAGAAACCGCACACAGCCGATGACTACAGAAGTTTTAGGAAAAACAAGTGTAGCCGTTTCTATTGGAGCATTGTGAACAGAGGCAGGGATGTTTTCCAAAAAACTTAACAAGGGGCTCGCAAGGTCCTTACGAACGCAAGGGATCGTAAGGATCATGGAGCGTATACCGTTGGTCTAGTGGTTAGTGTTGCTGACTACGGATTCAGGAGTCCCGGGTTCAATTCCCGGTGCTGCCAAGGATTTTTTCCAAGGCGTGTGGGTCTGGAACGGTGCCCACCCAGCATCGTGATGCAATTGGGGAGCTAATATGAATAAAAGATAGTGGCGATCACAGAAAGAGCTTAGCTCTCCTCTCCCAACCTGTCTGGTCAGCGTGTGGGAGCAGTAGACCAATCTCCTCCTTCCGAGGAGAGGCCTTATCCAGTAGTGGATCGAATATGACTGTGATTTATATATATATATATATATATATATATATAAAACGAAGGGTTCGCTCGAGCCCCTCCAGCACACCCCGGAACAGGCCTTAGATATTCAGTTAGAACAGCTGCACATACCCCAAGTCAAGAATACTAAGAATGTTGCCATTCGGATACAAAATGGTTACGAATGTGTGCACTAAAAAAAAAGATTTGTATTGTACAATTCCTATGATAAATAAAAGGTAATATGTGATTCAAATGTAACACGGAAACATTACACCTGCAACGGATGTGAAGCAATCCATAAGATGTTGTTTTTTTGTTCAGAAATCAAAAGGATATTATTATTCAGACCCAGAATAACAGAAAAACTGCGAGATTCAGAGCACATTCATTAATCGTTGAACTGACAACAAAACATAGTTGCACGTCTTGCAGTTAAGATCAAAAAGCACTGAACTGCTGAACAAGACTATATTATTCGTAAAAAATAAATTACATGTAACGTTTCGACCTTCTAGCCAAGATCCTCA
>JAGDQP010017256.1:0-38912 GCA_022664845.1 Lepisma saccharinum | reverse complement strand
CCTGTCGCACTGTTTTTGATGAAACCGGGTTCTGTAGGCCGGAATTGAGTTCAGACGTAATTTTCATGGCAGTGGCCTGCTTTTTAGCTGCTACAATCCGTTTTAATGCCCTCCTGTCCCTATCGGACAGGATTGTTTTTCGACCAATGTTGTGCTTTGCAGACGTTGTTTGCCCATGCATTGTGTATGCCCTCGTGTCAGTGCCTGTCGATACCCCCACAATGGTCGCCACTGTTGTCACTGAAGCTCCAACCAGACGGGCACCAACGATCATGCCTCTTTGGAAGTCTGTCAGGTCGCCCATTTTACCGTACCACTTGCACACCACGACACTCACAGGTGAACTGGGTACTGCTGACGTAAGAGGAAGGTCCACATGACACATTGAAAACAAAACACGATCCTCAACCGCAACACGTGGTGTACAGTGGCGGGCCACACTTACGTGTCCTATATGACGTGTTTTTAGATTTTTTGTCCAACCCCTATATATATATATATATATATAATAAATATAATAAATTACAGCCATATTCAATCCACTAGTGGATGAGGCCTCTCCCCGTAGGGAGGAGTTGGTCTACTGCTCCCACGCTGACCAGACGGGTTGGGAGAGGAGAGCCGAAGCTCTCACTGTGATCGCCACTGTCTTTTATTCACAGCAGCTCCCCAATTGTCCTCACGATGCTGGGTCAACACCGAAATATTTGAGCCCCCATCGGGAATCGAACCCGGGACCGCTCGCACTGAAGTCTAGGCTACGCAGGAGCTCATATATATATATATATATACACGCTACCGGCCATAATTTTGAAGATATTTGAACCAAATTTTATTATTTGATTTCTAGGCTAAATAGCTCGGATAAGTTCGTTAATCAGTAAAATCGGCCCAACGGGGTGGCTGGGGGAAGGAGTTGAATTTTGAAAAAAATTATGTATCAACGTCTATGGAGTTTATAGGGAAACTTTGTCTGCATAAATTATAGTACTCCCTAAGAAGTTTACGGTGACGCCAACGATTCAGGGGTTGTGGGGCTTTTAGTGAGGGTGGGGGTGGATGTTCGAAATTTTTAAAAACCTGTCTTGTGGGCTAACGTTGAAAAGCTCTTGATCATTAATCTATAAATCAATAACTAGTTTATCGATAGCGCTCATATTTTGTTAGGGGTATATAAGGTTTCAGGTTTCATTGGGCCTGTTAATTTCAATTGGAATATCACTCATTGCATTCAGTTCTAATAACAAAAAGGTTGCACGGTAATTAGTAAACCTATTAGGGTAATTAGTTACCGTATTTATAATTTTATTAGTAGACAGACGAAGACACACCAACATAATGGACGTTAGGTCGTACAGAGGAGCGGAAGGTGACACCGACAATCAAATAGTGATCACAAAAGTAAGGAAAAAGTTATGCATTGCGAACAGAGAAAGCAAGCGGTCAAAACAACTGAAATTCGAAGTTAAACGATTAAATAATCCGAGCATAAAAGCAGATTACCAACTCGAACTCTCAAATAGGTTCAAATTCCTAGCCGACTTGAGTAATAATATTGATGATATTAATAATGAAATTGATGTAAGATGTGGGAGGCGATTCGTGAAATAATTAACAGCGCAGCGAAGGAATGTAGTTGAGGAGAAACGACAGAAAAACAAACCTTGGTTTGATGAAGAATGCCTTAAGCTTCAGGAGGGACGAAAACAAGCAAGGTAACGATGGCTAAATAATAAAAGCGAAGCAAATACCAACCACTACATTAACGCGAAACGATACGCCACACTGTGGTTCAGAAACAAAAATCAAGAATATATGACGCAGAAGATTCAGGAGATAGCGGAAAACATGTAGACAAATAACATACGAGATCTATACAAAGGGTAAACTCGTTAAGAAAAGGTTACCAGCCGAGGTTAGGAATGAATAGAAATGAACGTGGAGATCTTCAAGCGGATCCGACTAAAATGGTCGATATGTGGAAAAGTTATTTCGACAAACTTCTTAATTTACACAACGGGGAAGAAAAGTAGATATACTGTAGGTTGGTGGGGTACAGGTCCTTTGCGGTTAGTTTAACCTTCTCCATGTGCAGGTGACGTCACGTGCCACATAGTCGAGTTGTTTATGGTTGGAGGTGCCTGCTGACGTCAGCGGGGGTGATTGAACAATTCTATGAGTGAAATGGGAAAAGGTATTACTCAATCGTTTCTGCAAGAAACACTGAATTTTAAGATGACGGTCATGGAGCGTCGTAGTTCAGTGGTTTCGCAAGTGATAGGTGTTGGGTGGTGACGTCAGCAGTGTTGATTGTTCAAGATGGTGGGGAAATTTGGAAGGATTGCATAATGCTTTATTAGAAGAAACACTAAAAACTAAGAAAGCGTCGTCGTAGTTGATGATGAAGTGCAAATTCCGATTTCATAATAGCAAAGTCCGGGGTGACGTCAGGAGTGTTGATTGTGGGGAAATTTGGAAGGATTGCATAATGCTTTATTAGAATAAACACTGAAAAGTAAGATGGCGTCGTCGTAGTTGGTGATGAAGTGGAAATTCCGATTTCATAATAGCAAAGTCCGGTTTGAACAACATCCTAGGTGACGTGAGCAGGGGTGATTGAACAAGGCTATGACAGTTGGGGAAAAGGTATTACGCAATCGTTTCTGCAAGAAACACTGAATTCTAAGATAGCGGACATTTAAGATGGTGAGGAAATTTGGAAGAACTTCATTTAGAGGATTAACTATAACGAAACAAGTGAATATGGACTACACTTAGACCAATAACCAAACTGAGCAAAGGGAGGTTAAATATATTGTAAACTACTGGAAAATAAGATGCTGGTAGGGTAGTTTTAATATTGAATTAGATTATGGTAACAGCTCTAGTAAGAGCATTACCTTTCAAAAAAGTGTCTCGTTATTTTGATTGGCGGACGAGAACCAATGCTCGTTTTTTCCAGGTTGAACACTCCTGGTGGCCAATTCAATTAGTGATTTTAGTTCTCCTGCTAACCCTTGGGTTAGCCTCTCTCTAGGGTTACGCCCTCATTTCGGGATGAGTTTGAATTTAATCATTAATCTTTTATAATAAAGTCGCTGTTTTATGTGATTCTTCAATAACTTCTATCATCGCTTGCCTTTTGTTTCTGTTGTGATTATTGTCGCTTTCCATGTATTGCTCGTTTCCTGTAGGCAAATTTATTCTCTATATTTTGAAGTGTTTTATTTATGTTGTTATGTTTAGTGTACCTTGAGAGATGCTATATATTGTGGACAGTCTATAATTGAAAGTGCGTCGGCTATTTCGTAGTCCTCGTGTTCGTCAGTGATGGAGTTTTGTATATTGTGCTTAGTAAAGAAAGTGGTGTTTGGATGATTAACTATCTCGGATTAAAGCTTATGTCAGTCTGGATAGTATCCGCGAGTAGTGGATGGTCATTTTGAAATCTTGTGCTTGTATATTTTAATCGTAGTTGGTCTATGTGATGCAGGATGTTGTCAAACGGGACTTGGTCGTATAGTTCTCTAGTCGGGCTGGGCAGTTTAATCCGGAAAGCAACTCGGAAAGCGTGACGCTCCAGGACTTTTAGTTTCTCATAATAGAATTCTGCTGCTGTGATCCACGCTGTGAAGCCATATGTAAGTACCGGTCTTAAGAAGGCTTTGTACGTCTTCAGTATTGTTTCTGGGCGCAGTCCCCATGTGGTGCCTGTTAGTCTTCTTAGAAGGTTCAATCTGTTGTATGCTTTCTCTGTAACTTTCTTTAGGTATGGTCGCCACGTTAGGTTATGGTCAAATGTTATGCCTAGATACGTAACTTGTTTTTTTCTGGTTTAATTACAGTATTTTCGACCGTGATGGATAATTTGTTTGGGTTTCTATGCACCTTGGATCGTCTGTTATGTGGTATAAAGACTATTGCTTGGGTTTTAGGGGAATTGATTATAAGACGCCATTTGTTGCACCATGATACGAAGCTAGAAATTGCGGTGTTCAGGCTATTGTTTATACTTTGTATGGTTTTAGCTGCAGCCAGGAATGCAGTATCGTCTGCATATTGAAATACATGGATGTTGTTTGGTAGGCTTGGGAAGTCTGCTATATATAGAAGGTATTGTAATGGTGAGAGTGCAGAGCCCTGCGGTACACCACTGTAGATGAAATATGGATGTGAACTGGTGTTGTTTATATTTAAATATTATAATGTGTTTGTGAGAAACTGGTACATGAACCTTATATATGCCCCAGGAAGTTTAAGTTTAATAAGTATGTAGATAAGCCCTTTGTGCCACACCTTGTCGAATGCTTCTTCCAAATCGAACAGTACTAAACAAGATGGATTTAGTGAGTTGTAATTTTGTACTATTAAGTTCGTGAGTCTTAGGAGCTGGTCATTTATACTGAATTTTGGTCGGAAGCCGGCTTGGTATATCGGTAGTAGGCTGTGCTCTGTGATGTGTTGTAATCTGTACACCAATATTCGTTCTAGAATTTTACTGAATGCAGTTGTTAATTGTATTGGCCGGTATGAGGTAACCGAGTTTGATGGTTTGTTAGGTTTCGGGAACATTAGCGTTTTTGATATTTTCCAATCCTGGGGTATGAAGCCTGTACGTAGGATAAATGTATATATTATTGCCAGTATTTGTATGAAAGATGCGGGAGCTTCTTTGATATGACGATAGCTTATGTTGTCTATGCCTGGTGCGGAGTTTCGTTTGTTAGCTATGGATCGATTGATATCGTCAGTGGTTATTTCTTCAGTGAGAGGATTAGTTTCTGGCAGCGTATGACTGATATTGGGTTGAAGTGCTGGGGATTCTGGATTTAGTCGATCTACTGGATGGCGATATGGGTTTTGTTGAGGAGGTAGTGTGAATACATCTTGTAGGTATTCGGCAAAGGCTTTTTCTTGGTCCGTTGTTAGCGACATGTTATTCTGTAGCAATGGGTATGGGGTTGAAGTGTATTGTCCGGTAAGCATCTTAAACCTTTTCCAATATTTGGTCGGGTGACTCGTTTCTCGTAGTGAGTTGCAGGTTTTAATCCAGCTTCTTAGTTTGTAGGCTTGTAGGTAGTTGGCGATCGTTCTTTGAAGCTGCCTATGGTGACGTAAGGCTTCTAAGTTTCCGGTACGCAGATATTCTTTGTAAAGCTTTCTGGAACGTTTTATCATTGGTGGGTACTGTGGTGGTAGTTTTGGCTTGGAATTTGTAGTTGAGTATGTTGGGATGTGTGCTTTGCTTGCATCTTTGAGTGCCATTGTCATTCTGTCTACGGTCCAGTAGAGGTCTTCTTTTGTTACAGGTGCATTTAGGTGACCGGTTTCTTGCTCTATTGTTGTACGGTACTTGGTCCAGTTCGCCTTATCAAAACGAGGAATTGTGCGTATAAATGGCTTTTGGTTTTTGGTGGCTTGATTATGGCAGTTTAGTGTAAGCTTTACTGGATCGTGGTCGCTTCTAGTACTTCTATCAGTGTAGTGTCTAGTACTTCTATCAGACAGCGACTTCAAAGGTTAGATGATGTTATTACTACATCTGGTGTGGTATTGCTAATGGGTCGTGTGTGGCGAGGTAATTTGTGGGTTTCGCCAGTAGTATTGGTAGTTATAAAGTTGCTGAATCTGGTATTCTGTCGGGCTGTTCTGCTGTGAAAGTTTATGTCAGCCATGATAATATAGTTGCTTAAAGTTGTTTGATATGTACTGAAAGAATTTTATGGTATTGGATGTGTGGGTCTGACATATATTGTGGCTACTATGATATATAGAGATTTAAAATACAGTGTTGCGATGAGATGCTCCGGTAGATTTGCTATGTTAGGTTTGTATATCCTATAGGCTATTGACACCTGGAAGCCTAAGAGTACCCCGCCGTTTGCCCTTAGTGCATTTGTCTTGCTGTCATTTCTTATAATTTGGTTATTTCTTATTTTGCATTGCATTTTTGGTGTTAGGTTGGTTTCATTTAGCAGGAAGGTATTGATGTTCTCATCCAGTAGGAGTTGATAAAATAGTATTTTGTTCTTAGTTACTGATCTGGTATTCATGAATAAGAAAGCAAGAGCCATGGCGAGGAAACATACAAGTTTATTGCTGTTTTGTTTGGCTCTATACTGTGGTTTCATAATGCGATGCATGGAAGTGTACGTACGGTCCAGAGTATGTAGCATTGAAGTTGACTTGTAGTATGGATTTTGCTGCATACTGTACTTGTTGCAGTATATGAGGTCTTAAGAACGGATGTATATTTTGTAATGCCATGGTTATGAAGCCAAGCATTTGTTCTATTGTCACTGGTTGGTATATTGAAGTGGATTGAGCTGATCTGGATGCAGTTTGATCTGTTTTTTCATGCGTTCTTACTGGTACTACAAGATGTGGTTTTTGTTCTTCAGGTGCTGGTTTTGCTTTACACTTGTAGCTGTAAGTTGGGTGTGGTTCATTGCATTGTGAGCATTTCGGTTGGTCCTGTAAGTTTGTACATTGTCGGGTATTGTGTGGCCCATCGCAGAATCCACATGTCGGTTGTTTCGTACATTTGGCTGTTGTATGCTCATTGTAATTGTGGCACTTTTCGCAACGTATGGGTTGTGGTTGAGTTGTTTGCGATGGTTCTACCCGGTGTCTTTTCCAGTATATCATAGGCCCGTTAGTTACTAAGTCATCTATGGTTTCTTGCGATTTTGTTAGTACCCTTACCATGTAGGTTGGTCCTGCCTTGTACATGATGCCGATGCATTTGATAATAGAATATCCTTCTTGCTGTAATTCGTTATGTATCTCATCGTCTGTGTATGATGGTAGAACCCCAGGGATTACCACTGATAAAGCTGGTGCTGATCTAGGAGGCGGCATTTGTCTCGGTTCTCCTTTGTCAAGCTGTGTGATCTTTGCGCTTTTCCATAATATTTCAAATGAGCACTTGTCCCTAATAGTTTTCAATAGGTTCGGGTCAGGAGATTTCAGAATGTAGCCGTTCCTAGTTGGGATGCTTTGATTTATTGCTGCTCGTGGTATGTATTTATTCAGCTGGAGAAATATCTGCTTGTTGTTTTGGAATTTTGTGTCGAATTTTGATAGCAGGAAATTATAAATCTGAGGTCGTGATCGTGACCTTGAGAGATCTACTTTGAATTTTCCGCTTTTCTATTACTGCTGATTGGTGAGGGCCTAGTACGACTTGAGGAAGTCCGGTGTGCACAGTAGGTATGTTACATGCCAATGTTTCGTCCATTATACGAGAGCCAAGTGTCGTCATATTTGAGATTAGTCCGGGTGCTTACTTGGTTATAAATTGAACAATATATGCAAAGTCACAACAGATATTAAAATGATATAAATTTTATACGTAACCAAACTCAGAGTCCAATGAATAGCTAAGGTCAGAATATTTGAGCTAGAATTTTAACTAGCCAAACTAATAGCCAAAATCGATGTCCAGAAAAATAGCGAGATCAGAATATAGAAGTTTAGAGCTATTCAAATCGTTAGCCAGAATCAGAGTCCTTAATAATAGCTTGGGTCAGAATACCAGTAACTTAAATTATATAACAACTAACCAAACTCGTAAACCAGATAAATAGCGTATAACAGTAATACCAATAGTAACCCTTAAATAACTACGGAGACGGTGTATCTTCCAATTGCTCAGCAGCAATAACGTTTTTTGACTGGTGTCTCTCCAGTAAGATGATTAGTGATTTTTTTTGTTAGCGGTGACATGTCATAGCTAACGCCCTCTTTAGGGAAGTAGATGTTTTGGACAAATAAATTTGAAAAAAAAAATTGGCTGGTCTAAGAGATTTTATTTTTACCTCGGCATTCCATGTGTTTCTTCTTTTCACGGTGGCGTACTTTGCTAAGTCAATTGTTTGTGCGGGCTACGACATGTGTTATCTATTTGTTTCGGGCGGTTTGTATGTAATCTCTATGGAACAATATCCATGGATTGATTTGTTATCTTATATGCATCTGCTATTGGCAAATCAGGATGATTCGGTGGCAGCGAGTGATGATAGATGGTGAAAAGAAGGGATAGTCGTGTGTTTGTTATTGGGTTGTTATGGTGGTATTCTGCATCTAAGTTGAGTCTTTCTTGAAGCAATGGATGGTTTTCTTGGTATCTGCTTGTGAAATATTTTTGGCGGAGAGACTGTAGGTTGAAGAGAATATGGGGAAAAGGAAGTGTATTGTAGAGGTCTTGAGTTGTACTTGGTAGCTTTATCCTGTAGGCTATTCGGTCTGCGTGTCTTTCTAGTATTTTGATTTTTCTGTAGTGGTTATGGTCGGCCGCTATCCAAGCAATGTGTCTGAATGTTAGTATCGGTCGTAAGAAAAATTTGTAGGTATTGAGCACAGTAGTTGCGTTTAGTCCCCATGTCGTTCCAGTCAGTTTACGTAGCTGGTTTAGTCTCTTGTATGCTTTGGTGCTAATTTGTTTGAGATGAGCTTTCCATGTAAGATGTCTATCAAAGATTACTCCAAGATACTTTACTGTGTTCGTTGGTCGAAGTCGGATGTTGTTGACATGAATGTCCAACAGGTCGGGATTTTTGTGAACTCTTGATCGTTTTCTTGGTGGTATAAATACTATTGACTGGGTTTTTGTTAGGTTTAGTTTTAGCCTCCAAGTTTTGCACCATTGTATGAAAGCGTCTATTGTTGTTTGTAGTGATGTGTTGATTTGCTTAATTGTTTTCCCCAAAGCTGGGAAGGCTGTATCGTATGCGAACTTTAAGTAGTGGACGTTTGGAGTTGGTGGTGGCATATCAGCCACAAACAGTAGATATAACAGTGGTGACAGAGCTGAACCTTGTGGCACTCCTGAATTTATAAATACCGGGTAGGATAAGCTATTGTTTGTGGAAACGTATGTGAGTCGGCAGGAAAGAAAGTTGTAGATTAACCTGATATATGCCAGTGGTAGTCTGAAGTTGAGTAGTTTAGAGATAAGTCCGTGATGCCACACCTTGTCGAATGCTTTTTCCAGATCAAAAAGTACCAGGCATGAAGGTTTCATTGTGTTGTATTGGTTGCTTATTGCATTTGTTAATCGCAGGAGTTGATCTGTTATACTGTGTTTGGGTCAGAATCCTGCTTGGTAGTACAACGGAAGTAGGCTGCGTTCTGTTAGATGAATATGGAGTCTTTTGACTATTATTCGTTCTAGGATTTTGCTATAGACGGCTGTTAGTTGAATTGGTCTATAGGAAGTAACTTTAGCTGGAGGCTTATCAGGTTTTAAAAACATGAGTGTCTTGGAAGTTTTCCAGTCGGCTGGTATGTAACCTGTTTTTAGAACGAAATGGTATATAACGCAAAGTAGATGGATGACAATATACGGAGCTTCCTTGATGTGTCTATATGATATTTTGTCTTGGCCTGGTGCTGTATTTCCTTTCTATGTTACTATGTCATTGATATCAGAGGGTATGACAGATGCAGTGAGTTGATTATTTTTGGGCAAGACGTGGTCTGTGTTTGGTTGAAGATGGGGTGATGTGAAGTCGAATCTCTCTACAGGATGCCGAACAGTAGGTTGACTAGGAAGCAGGGGTGTGAATATTTCCTGCAGACTAGTGGCGAAGGCATCAACTTTTTCTTTGTCGGTATGCAACGGGGCATTTCTGTCTATTAGTGGGTATTTTGTGCGAGTGTTTTTCCCCGTTAACGTATGAAACCTCTTCCAGTATGCTGTGCTGTTTCTCCAAGTGTGTTACAGGTTTTTATCCAGCTCCGCAGTTTATATGCTTTGACATAATTTGAGACCGTTCGTTGCAGTTGTCTATGGTGTCTGAGTGATTCTATGTTCCCTGTTGCTCGGTAGTTTCGAAAGAGTTCTCTGGAACGTTTGATCATTGCCAGATACTGTGGAGGTAGTTTAGGTTTGAATGGGTTAACTGTTGATGTTGGTATGTACTTTTTGGATGCGGCGTTTATAGTATGGGTAAGGTGGTCAATTGTGGCTTTTAGTTTCCTCAGTGGTTATTGTCTCAACATCTGTTAGTTCGGTTGTTAGGTGGACTCTATATTTATCCCAATTTGCTTCTTCCCAGTGAGTTACTTTTCGTAGGGGTGGATTTGTGGTTGGCTGTTGAGCATGAGCAGAGGTAAGTGTCACCTTTATCGGCACATGATCGCTTCCGAGCGGATCGAGGACATCTATTTTGCAGCGTCTTGATAGGTTTTGTGAAATTATTATAATGTCCGGGCTTGAATTAGATTCGGGTCTTGTAGGCTTTGGCGGCGGGTGGAACACTCCGGATGTTTGGTTGTTTATGAAATCTAAGAATTGATTTTTCTGGCGGTTGCTTCTACTGTGACAGTTTATGTCGGCCAGGATGATGTAGCTACGAAAGTTGTCTGAGATATATTGGAAGAACTCTGTTGGTATTGTATGTCGTGGACGGACATAGATGGTGGCCAGTGTGACATAGTTTGCTTTGTAGTAGAGCGTAGCAATTAAGTATTCCGGTAGATTTTTATTTGCTATCTGGTACTATCGGTATGGCATTTTTGGTGAGAACCCAAAGGCTACTCCTCCGTTGGCTCTAAGTAAGGGTTGTGTGCTGTCATTTCCTATTATTGAATGCTCTGGTATGTTACTTTTGGATTTTTAGAGAGGTGGGTTTCATTCAGTAGGAAAGCATTTACCTTTTCTTCTAGTAGTAGTTGTTGGAACAGAGTTCTGTGTTCTAGAAATGAGCGGATATTCAAGAATAAGAAAATCAAACCCATGATCAGGATGTTCATTGCGAGTTTAGACTTCTGTACAGATGGGATTTGAATGGAAATGTACATATAGGCCATTATATGTTGCGTAGAAGTTGATCTGGAATGTTGTTCGTGCTGCTAAGTGTATTTGGTGTAGTATGTGCGGACGAATAAATAGGTGTATATTTTGCTGCCAGTGTTATGAAATTTAATAACTGTTCTACAGTCACAGGTTGAGCAGTTGTTATTTCTGGTGTTGTTTGGATGGTACTGTCATGCGTTCTGATCGGTACAACTAGGTCGGGTTTGTTTTCTTCGGGTGCAGGTTTTTGTTTACACTTATAACTGTACGTGGGGTGAGGTTCTTCGCAGGTTGAGCACTTTGGCTGTTGTTGGATGTTATTGAAAGATTTGGTTGCATGAGCGCCCGTAGAGTATCCGCATTTCGGCTGCTTCCTACATTGTTCGGTAGTATGCGTGTTGTATTCCTGGTATTTTTCGCAGCGGATTGGCATTGGTGGTTGCGTTCTCGACGGTTCCACGCGATATCGACGTCTATAAATATATGCTCCTTGTTCTAACAGTGTATCTATTGTTTCTTGAGAGGATGTGAGTATCCGTACGAGATATGTTGGCCCTGTTGCATTATAGATTCTAATGTTTTTTGTGATTTCGTAACCTTCCTGTTCTAACTCTGCTTTTATTTCATCGTCTTGAAGTGTTGGATTTATGCCACGTATGACCACATATAATGTTGGTGTACGTCTAGGTGGATATGGTTGCTTGATGCCTTTTGGTGTCAGTTTGGTCATGTTTGCGTTTTTGCCAAAGATCTCGAAGCTGTGCTTGTTTCTTATAGTTGTGGCAAAGTTTACATCGGTACTCTTGATGATAATCCCATTACGTGTAGGGATATTTTGATGTACAGTGTCTCTCGGAATGTATTTAGTTATTTGCGGGAGTAGCAGTTTTTCTGACTGGTATTTTGTATCAAAGTTTGTGAGTAGAAATTAATAGTACTTCTTAGTAGCTTCCAGTTGAGTGTCTACGATCATTGGTCTTGTATCAGAATCAGATCCTGAACCAGAGCCGGAAGCATGGTGATGACGTTTATGTGGAGGTGACTCTGTTCGATCAGATGCTTGCTTCTGTAGTGGTAATCGGGACCGCTCAAGACTTTTAGAACGTGTGTTAGCTTTTAGTGGATTCAGTTTTCTTTTTTCCGATTCGGTGGTGAATTTAGTTGGAACTGGTACAACTGATGGTAGTCCAGAATGAAACTTATATTTTTGGTATATTTGGAATGCTTGAATATTTTTTTCCGTCCATTTTCCGATATCGTAAGCCAAGGTCGTCTATCTATTGACTGTCAAAACCCAAACTGAAAAACCTTAATCAGTGGCTAATATCGTCAACGTTTTATCAAGTTATTTTGTGTACCAAAATTCGAAATACCTTAGAGAATAGCCAAAGTTGTTATTTGATAGCAATCAATCCTAGCTGTATAATTCTTAGTAATAGATAACCAGATTTTAATACGTAGCTAATTCTATACAGATAATCAATAACCAAACTCGTAAACCAGATAAATTGCCTATAACAGTAATATCAATAGTAACCCTTAAATAACTACGGACTCCGTGCATCTTTTAATTGCTCAGCAGCAATAACGTTTTTTGACTGGTGTCTCCCCAGTAAGATGTTTAGTGATCTCTTACTGCTTGGTAACAGTATTTTTCCCAAATAGGTAAACGTTGCTGGGACATTTTTTTAATACAAATTTGTCATGGTGAGGCCATGACAAATACCCATTGAAAGGATTACGCCCTTTTTATGGGAAGAGGTGTTGGTGGATGGTCGGTTGTAGGAAATGGAGTTGGTCTAAGTGGTTGTCGGGAATCTTTATTCTTTATTTATTAAGACCTGGGATCATTACGATTTTTCATCGTAAGCATTTATTAGGTAGTATTATATATAACTATGGAAAAGGGGAAATAATAATGTATGATTTCATGAAGTAAGTGCATACACGTCACAATCACAATATAGAAGTGTTAGTATAGACGAATGAATGTTATCTTCTGTCCCCGGGGCGGTTCGGGGCACTGATGGTAGACGAGGCGAGCCCTATTAGTATTTAATGGATTACAGTGCATTTTATGGTATGATGTAAGTTGGTGGGTGAGTAGCGGTGAGAGGTGTCAACTCAACTAAATCGGGATGATTGTGTGGAAGAGTGGTGGTAAATATACTGAGAATGAGTGAGAGCGGTGGGGAGAGTAGAGATGGGCGTTCGTGATCATATATGGTATCATGATGGATAGTGTCTAGAAAGAGTGGATGCTTGGATTCATATCTGCTTGTGACGTAACGTTTGCGTAGAGCTTCAATATGGAAAAGAATATTAGGGATGTCAACTCGTGCGTATAGGTCTGCTGTAGGACTTGGTAACTTGATACGGTAAGCTATTCTGAAGGCGTGGCGTTCTAGGATTTTAAGTTTTTCATAAAAGGATTCTGGAGCTGATACCCATGTTGTGTGGCCATATGATAGAACTGGTCTGAGGAATGTCTTATATGTATTAAGAATTGTTGTCGGTGCGAGTCCCCATGTTGTGCCAGTGAGCCGTTTCAGTAAGTTTAGTCGGTTATAAGCTTTGATAGTAAGTTGTTTTAAGTGTGGTTTCCAAGTGAGATGATGGTCGAAGGTGATTCCTAAATATTTAGCTGTGTGTGTGGGTTTAATACATGTCTGGTTAACGATGAGTTTCAGTTTGGAGGGGTTGCGTTGTACGCATGATCGTTGCTTAGGTGGTAAGAAAACTATGGCTTGTGTTTTTGCGGCATTGATGGTGAGTTTCCATTTAGAGCACCAGTCAGTGAATGAGTCAATAGCTACTTGCATTTTCCTGTTTATTTGTTGTATTGTGTGGGCTGTTGCGAGAAAGGCTGTATAGTCTGCATACTGATATAATTGGATGTCTTCTGGTAGTGTTGGTAGGTCTGCACAGTATAACAGGTAAAGCAATGGGAGAGCGCTGAACCTTGCGGGACTCCTGTGTGTAGAAAGATAGGAAATGAACTGCTGTTATTGATGCTAATGTAGGCGAGTCGATTTGAGATGAAGTGGTAGATCTATATGACATTAGCTACCGGTAAATCGAATTGTAGTAATTTCCAGAGGAGTCCATGATGCCACACTTTATCAAATGCTTTTTCTAGATCGAACAAGAGAAGACTGAAGGCTTACAGGTATTGAAATGATTTGTGATGTGGTTGGAGAGGCGGAGGAGTTGGTCCTGGATACTGTAGCCGGGTCGGAATCCTGCTTGTTGGGTTGGTAGAAGATTTCTGTCTTGAAGGTGTATGTGAAGGCGTTTGACTATGATGCGTTCAAGGATTTTGCTTAGCGTAGGAGTGAGCTGGATAGGGCGGTATGAGGAAACGGAGGCGGGAGGTTTGTCGGGTTTCAAGAACATTAGCGTCTTTGAAGTTTTCCATTGCAGTGGTAGGAATCCGGTGCGTAGAATGAAGTTGAAAATAGCTGCAACCAGTAACAGGAGTCCGAGAGGTCCTTCCTTGATATGTCTATATGTAATACTGTCCAGTCCAGGAGCAGTATTCTTCTTTCTGATGATGGTGGTGATAATTTCGTTGGCTGTAATCGGCGCTGTAAGGTAGTTGTTCTCGTTGATTTTATGATCTGAATGAGGTTGTAGAGCTGGTGAAGTTATATGTAGTCTGTTCGCTGGATGAGTTCTTGGTATATGAGGCCATATCGGTGTGAAAATTTCTTGTAGATGAGCTGCGAAGACGTTTGCTTTCTCCTGATCCGATTGCAAGGGTTGATCGTTCTGTAGTAATGGGTATGTTGTTTTTGTTCTTTTGCCAGTGAGAGCATTAAAATGCTTCCAAAATTTTGTCGGATGTGCTGTATCTTGTAGCTGATTGCAAGTTTTTACCCATTGCCTTAGTTATATGCTGCAAGATAGTTATGAACTGATCGTTGTAGTTGGCGGTGCAGTTGTAATGAAGCTGGATTTCGAGTTCTGACGTAGTCTCTGAAAGCCTGTCGTGAGCGTTTAACCTGTGCGATGTAATTAGGTGGTAATTTCGGTTTAAATGGTGATGAAGTGGACGTTGGGATATGCTGTGTTTATGCGTTCCAGATGCTGTCGCTTATCTTGCTGAGAGTTTGATAAAGTTCTTCTTCGTTTCCGGGTTCTTGAAGATTTTGTAGACTGTCGTTAATATGTTCTCGGTATTGGTTCCAATTTGCTAAGTCAAATCTGGTAGTGGTACGTAGGATGGGCGGATCGAGTGTTTGGGTAGGACGACGTTGTAGGGTGATTTAAACTGGGACATGGTCGCTGCCTACAATATTCAGAACTTCGATGAGGGTGCGTTGAATCAGGTTGGGGGAAAGGATAACTATATCAGGGGTAGTTTGTGTAAGTTGTCGTGTGGGTTTTGGGAGAGGTTGTGAAATACCGTTTGTGCTGTTGCTGATAAAATTATGGAATTGGGCTTTCTGTCTGTCCGATCTGCTATGGATATTTATATCTGCCATGATAATATACGTTTTGAAATTGTTGGAAATATGTTGAAAGAACTGTAATGGGATGGGATGACCTGGTCGAATATATATGGTTATTAATGTAACATAAATTCTTTTAAAATACAAGGTTCAAATTAGATATTCTGGGAGTTGAAACTGTGTGACCTGATGCGTACGGTGTGGTGTGGATGGTTTGAAACCCAGCGCTACTCCGCCATTGGCTCTTAAAGCAGGCTTTGTACTGGCTTTATGGATGAATTGATATCCAGAAATTTTACAGATTGATTTGTTGGTAAAATGTGTTTCGTTTAACATGAAAGCATGAACTTTTTCCTCTAACAATAGTGCTTCGAACAAGGGTTTATGTTTCAGAAGAGAACATATGTTTACAAATAATAACACAATATCCATAATGATATGTCAAATGATTGGCTTTTAGTATTTGTCGTCTGTAGGTGGTGCTGTAACGAAATGTACATATGGTCCTGAGTAGGTAGCGTGAAAATTGACATGAAACACCTGTTTTGCTGCATTTTGAATTTGTTGCAAGATGTGGGTACGTTGTGATGGCTGAACACTTTGCAATGTGAGAGTTACGAATGATAACACTTGTTCTATAGTGATAGGTTTGGTGAGTATGGGATGCTTTTCTGGGAGATGGTCATCTTCAGGTTGTTCATGAATTCTAAGGGGTACTACAAGGTCTGGCTTTGTTGGTTCAGGTTCAGGTCGTGCTTTGCATTTATAACTATAAGTAGGATGTGGTTGTTGACAGGTGGAACACTTAGGAGGAAATTGCATATTAGAACATTGTTTGGTAGGATGAGGGCCAGTGCAGTAACCACATTTAGGCTGGTTTGGACAATTGTTCGTTGCATGTGAATTATAACTTTGACATTTCTCACAACGAAGTGGAATAGGTGATTGTGTTCGAGAAGGTTCAACCCGGTGTCTTTTTCTATAAATGTAGGCTCCTAGAGTGAGTAAATCGTTAACTGTTTCCTGTGACTGTGTGAGTATACGGACGTGATAAGTGGGACCTGATTGGAATTTGATGCGCAACACTTTGGTAATTTCATATTCCTCCTGCCTAAGTCCTTCGGCTATTTCTTCTTCGCTCCACGTCGGATCTACGCCACAAATAACTACAGATAAAAGTGGAGGTTTCCTTGGTGGTGGTGTCTGTTTGATGCGTTGGCTATTCAGGTTAATGAAGGTTGCAGATTTTACGAAAATTTCCACACTGAACTTATTACGTATAGTTGTAGCTAATTGAGGGTCTGGTGATTTAATTATCATTCCGTTTCTGGTTGGCATGATTTGTGTTATATTTTGCCTAGGTACGTATTTGCAGAGCTGCTGAAGTATGTGTTCAGCGTTTTGAAATTTAGCATCAAAGTTACTGAGAAGAAAAGAATGTAGTGGTGTGGTGGTTCCCGATGTCTCTTCAGTTATAATTACGTCTGCATTGTCACTTTCATTGCCGGTATCGCCTTGTACATGTTGTTTCTTGGTTGGTGGTGAATCCGAATGATTACTAGTAGAACCTCGAATAGGAGTACGTGAACGAGAACGATGATCTGTTTTGCTTTCTTTTCGTGAGCCTCGCGAATATTAAACTGTTCGCCATACGCCGGGTGTAGGAGTGTCAACTTGAGCCGTCCGCCATATTATCAATCCGTCCTGTGGCCGAAGCCCGTGAAACAACGAGGGAAAGAAAGATGAAAGTGGAAATCAAAATGGCTGATGAGATGATCAATCTTAGTGCAATGACTGGTGCCTCAAATTAACTTTTACCCTCCAACACTGTAAAGTGCTATCGATCCTATTGAGATCGTATGCAACTCAACGTCCTCGAAAGTACGTTAACGAATCCCAGCTAGGCTAGGTTAAGTTATGTTTAGTGATTTTTTTTGCTAGCTGTGGCTAGCACCCCCAGAGAGCTACACCCTCTATTTGGGATGGGAAGTTGGATGAAAAGGATTGGAATTGAAAAAAAATGATGGGCTAATTGTTTTTACTTTATTTTGTTAAGTTTTTAGTACAACATATCATCTAAATGTTTTGGTCTTCATGAGCTTTGCTGATAAACATATTTTAGGTGCGGAATAATCTTGATAATGTTATGGATGATGGAGGTGAGGTGCTATTTCACGTCACAACACTTTGGCAACAATTAAGACGATGATTCTTCTGCCCAGGGGTGACTCTAGGCTTAATGTAGACGGATGAAGCCCTGTTAATACACTAATGGGTTACATTGCAATTGATGAGGGTGCGATATAGTGAGGGGTGGCTTGCGAACGATATGCTGTGATGATGTCACAGTCTGGATGGTTAGGTGGTAATGTGTAATGATATAAAGTGAATAGTAATGATAGCGGTGAATGTTTATGTTTGGCGTTTGTGTTGTTGTGATCATGTGATTCAAGTATGTCTTGGAATAATGGGAGCTGTGTTTCCATTCTCTTTGTAATGTACTTGGTTCGGAGTGTTTCGAGGTCTAATAATAAATGGGGAAATGTAATTCTTTCGTACAACTCTCGTGTCGGACTTGGTAGTTTTATGCGGAAAGCGGTTCTCAGGGCATGGCGTTCGAGGATTTGTAGTTTCTTGTATATTGGGTGGTCGGCTGCGATCTAGGCTGTAAATCCATATGTTAACACAGGTCTCAGGAAAACTTTGTAAGTGTTGATTACTGTGGTTGGTTTCAGTCCCCAGCTCGTTCCAGTCAGTCTTTCAAGAAGGTTAAGTCGGTTTTTAGCTTTTGTAATGATCTTCTGAAGATGGGGGCGCCAGCTGAGATGATGGTCAAATATTAGTACAAGATAGGTAACTTGTTTGGAAGGTCGGATTGGTTCATGTAGTACTTTGAGTTCGAGGCGAGATGGATTTCGTTGTATGCGGGATCTACATTTTGGGGTAGAAAGACGATTGCTTGAGTCTTGTTAGAATTTATAGTAAGTCCCCACTGACAGCACCATGATGTGAAGATGTTAATGGCGTCATTCATTGTGCGATTGATATGTTGAATAGTCTTACTTATAGCTAAGAACGCGGTGTCATCAGCGTATTGAAAGATGTGTATGTTTTCTGGTAAGGGTGGTAAGTCTGCAACGAAAAGTAAGTACAGGAGAGGGGAGAGGGCTGAGCTTTGTGGTACTCCACAGTGCAGGAAGATAGGATGGGATAGTTCTGAACTTATTGATACGTATGCTAAACGGTTAATGAGGAAGTTGAAGATAATTCGTAGATAGGTAATAGGTAGTTGAAATGAGCGAAGTTTGTGAATGAGTGCTTTATGCCAGACTTTGTCGAATGCTTTTTCTAAATCGAACAGAACCAGACATGATGGATATGAAGTGTTGAAGTGATTAGTTATCATGTTAGTGAGGCGAAGGAGTTGGTTGTTAATACTGAAAGAAGGACGGAAACCGGTTTGGTGTAGTGGAAGGAGGTTGTGTTGGTCTAGGTGTAGGTGCAGGCGGTTGACAAGAACTTTTTCAAGGATTTTGCTGAAGGTAGAGGTAAGTTGTATGGGTCTGTAGGAAGATTCCATAGGCTTGAGGGGGTTTGTTCGGTTTAATAAACATGAGAGTTTTGGATGTTTTCCAGCGGAGTAGGATGTACCCGGTTCTAAGAATGAATGTATAGATAGAGGCTAATAGCTGAGGAAGAATGAGTGGTGATTCTTTGAGGTGTCTGTATGAAATTGTGTCCATGCCGGGAGCTGATTGTCGTTTATTTGCAAGGATGTCTGTGATTTCGTCTGCTGTGATTTGTGCTGTAAGGGGGTGATCTGGTAGGGGATGATCGTGGAAAGTTGTAAGTGCGGTGTTTGTAGATTTAGTTGGTCTGCAGGATGATTTCGTAATGGATTAATGGGGAGTGTCGGAGTAAAAATGGTTTGTAAATAATCAGCGAATGTGTCTGCTTTCTCTTTGTCTGTATGTAAAGCTTGGTCTTGATCAAGAAGAGGGTAGGTCGGTTTGCTGTATTTGCCCGTGAGATAATTGAACCGCTTCCAGTATTTTGTAGGATGGGAAGTGTTAGCTAAGGTGTTACAGGTTATTGTCCATTGTCTTAGTTTGTATGCTTTAATATAGTTGCGAACTGTTCGTTGAAATTGGCGGTGGAGGCGGAGTGATTCAGGGTTTCGTGTTCGTTGATAGTCACGGTAAAATTGTCGGGATCGTTGGATTATGGGTAGGTATTGAGGAGGTAATTTCGGACGGTAAGGGTTTATGGTTCTGCTAGGTATGTAATGATTTGATGCTTCTTTTATGGTGTTAGAGATATGTTCTGTGGTTGTATACAGTTCGTTTTCATTTGTCGGTGGTGTCAAATGCTGAACATTACTTTGAATATGTTCTCGATACCCATTCCAATTAGCCTGGTCGAATCTAAGAACTTCTCGACGTGTCGAGTTCGTTTGTTGTATTGGCTGGTGGCGTTGTTGTAAAGTGAGTTTGATAGGAGTATGGTCACTTCCAAGAAGGTCTAGAACTTCGACGGTGCAACGGTTTAATAGACTGGTAGAGGTAATTACTATATCTGGTGTTGTGTTTGAAATGGGTCGAGTAGGTCTTGTGAGTTGATGAACTGTTCCGTTTGTTTGATATTCTATATAGTCATGGAAGTCAGTCTTTTCTCTGTCTGAACGGCTGTGAATATTTATTTTGGCCATTATAATGAAGTTCCTGAAGTTATTAGAAATGTAGGCGAAGAAACTGTTTGGTATAGGGTGCCCTGGGCGAACATAGATGGTGGCCAAAGTTATGTATTTATGATGGTAGTAGAGAGTGGCGATAATATATTCAGTTAGGTTTTGAAGTTGTGGCTTGAATTGTCTGTAGGCTATTGAAGATGAAAAACCTATGGCAGTACCGCCGTTAGCTCTTTGAGCAGGAATTTGACTGTGTTGCCGTAGTAATGAATAGCGTGGAATTTTACATGACATTGATGATTTTAGATGTGTTTCGTTCAGCAGAAATGCGTGAGCATGTTCTTCTAATAAAAGTTGTTCAAATAGATGTTTATGGGCTTGAAGTGAGCTTATATTCATGAAGATAAACGTAGGAGCCATAAGAAATACTGAAAATGAGGTTGTAGATGGTATGGGTTTAGACTTCTGTCTCAAGAGCATAGGCATGAAAGTGTGTATAAGGGCCTGAATATGTGGCATTGAAGTTAACGTGAAGTGTTGTTTTGGCTGCATATTGAATCTCTTGTAATACGTTTTGTCGCTGAAAAGGATGAAGGTTCTGTAGTCACTGTTATGAATAAGAGCAGTTGATCTATTGTTATGGGTTGAAATACCTGAAGTAATGGTTGTCTCCTGGTGCTGTTTAGTTTCTGGTGTTCGGATTGGGACGATGAACTCAGGTTTACACTTGCCTTGTGCTAGTACGATAATATGAGGGTTCATTTTCAATAACGCTTGCATTGTGGTAGTACGATAATATGAGGGTTCTTTTCAGCAACGATTGCATTGTGCGAGTACGATAATATTAGGGTTCATTTTCTTTGACACTTGCCTTGTGCTAGTATGATAATATTAGGGTTCATTTCTAATCACTCTTGTGTTGAGGAAATATTATACGTAAATTTCAAAGGGCTATTTTTCATTCACTCTTGCGTTGAGGAAATTTCAAACACGCTTTGAGTATTTGTTTCCGTTGACAATTGCAAGAAATGTTAGGGCTAATTTTCAGTGAGTTTGGCGTTGAGGAAATTTCAAACACCCATTCAGTATTTGTATGTGTTGAAAATTACAAGAAATACCAGCGGTAAATATATTAGGTTTTTTTTACTGGTTTTACCTTAGGAAGAGAGTTAATATGTGAACCTAATTGTCTAGTGAGGGCTAAATATTAATGAAAATTTTTCCTTTTTCATTTCAGATTACAATTTGGTTTAAGAGAAAGGCCAGTTTTTTGTGATCCTGATTGTAAGAGGGGTCGAGTTTAGTGAGAGCCTTGGAGTGAATTCAGACAATTGAATTAAGGTAACTAGATTTTTTGATAATGCAATGTTTTTTATTAATGAATGTTAACTTAATGTTGTATGAGAAATGGTGGGGCGGTAAGGATGATATTATATTTTGAAAATATTTTATTACTTTCTATTGAGTGATTTTACTTGTAGAAAGTTACTGAATATGTGAACCTAATTGTCTAATGAGGGGTAAATATTCATGAAAGTTTTTCTTTCTTCATTTCAGATTACAATTTGCTGTGTGTGAGAAACGCCAGTTATTGGCGATCCTGATTGTAAGGGAAGAGTTTAGTGAGAGGCTCGGTGTAAATTCAGATAATTGAATTAAGGTAAATAGACTTTTTGATAATGTAATGTTCTTTTATCATTGAACGTTAACTTAGCGGTATTATATGAGAAATGCTAGGGGGTAAGGATGATATTGTATTTTGAAAATACTTTATTACTTTCTATTGAGTGATTTTACTTGTAGAAAGTGACTGAATATGTGAATTGTCTTGTGAGGGATAAATATTCATGAAAGTTTATCTTTTTCATTTTTCATTTAGCTTGGTGGTTGAAGAAAGCACAGTTTCTACCTTTTCCTGATTTTCCTCAGAAAGCACGTGTTTAGTGAGAGACTTCCTGTAAAATCAGACAACTGAATTGAGTTAAATATATTTTCTCATGATGGATTGATTTATCATTGGTCATTATTCTTATATTTAAATGTTAGACCAATGTAGTTTCATGTGACTTTTAAAATAACATTTCAGCTGGGAAAGTTTATAACGTAATCTTGCTCTATGGAAGTATTATGTGATATTTTTAATGAATGCTCGATCAAGGTAGTATTATTGGAATGATGTTGTCATCTAAGATTTTATAAAGGAAATTGCAGTTGTATAAAAATGTTGATTTTAAAGTAAAAAAGTAGTTTTCATCTATTATTTATGTGACCACGAATTGGACTTGAACATTATTTTTATGACAATTTCATTTGAATAATCTTTATTCTAATATCGTTGATTAAGCTAATTCGTGTAAGCATTCATATCAATTGAGCAGTATCTATTTCATTTTTTTGTATTGTCTTTGGTAAATGGATATTAATACTAATGTATTGTTTTTATACTTTTTTCAGCAATATGAGCGAATTCAAGAACACCCTTGATACTCTCTTAACATCTAAAGCTGAAGTGAGGTATGGAGACAAGGAGACAATGCTGGAGACCTGGAGACAGGTATGTAATTATTCAATCAATAGCTGCTTTCCCACTATATCATTTCTCTTTCATTTGATTGACAAACTTTGTGAACAATCCAGGGGGATGAAGACATGTGTAGACGCATTTTGGCTGCGTGTGAGAGCAAAGATATTGTTAATTTAGGTATGGGGGGATTTTTCACTAATGATGAAATTGTTCGAATAGGGTGGCAGCATTATTCCATCTTTCTAGATCCAGTGGATGAGGAAGGAGGGAGAGTAGTTAAACCTGTTGCAGCTATGTTCTTAGGGTTACTACCTCAAGTGATGAGTGGTGATTCGGAGATTTATGTTCGTGTGAACGAAGGTGATTCTCTGACCATCATTCCTCGCAGGAGGTCTCTCCCTCCTTTCCCATTCAGTGTAACTTCTAAGATAGATAATGCTACCACTCAATCTATTTCAATTGTGACTTGTTCTAGTGCTTGCATTACCACCACTACCTCAATAGCAAACACAATTACTTGTGTCCTTAAATTCTACCGTCTATTGCACCACCACTGGAATATGTTCTCGTACGATATCCTCTTCCTCCGCACTCATGCCGCCGCCACCACCACCACAACCTGCACCTAGTCCCTCTACATCTACCTATCCACTTCCAATGAATTCTTTTACTCATTTACGAACTACTACATTTTCTACTGCTATACCTAGTACCAGCCATGCAGATTGCACAGCGTTGATAGGGAAAGCTTAAATGGGGAAAATATCATGGCTGTAAGAGTGGATAGGGATTCTCAAGAACATAATATTGTGGAAATGTCACAGAGGGGGGACGAAGTATGTAATGAAATTTTTTATTTTTTGAAGGGAAGGGGGATATTTTCAAGGATATCGCAGAGTTAGAGAGGGAAGATGTAAGTCAATGGGTGAATGAGAATGCCTATCCCCAGCTGCATGGAAAAGGGGAAAATATCTTTGAAGTTTTATCCCGCCGTAATCGAGAATACACTAGATTCCCTCTACGTGGACTAGAGGTTACCATACGTGTTCGAGAGCCGGGACGTATTTTAAAAATCGAGCAGTATGTTGAGGCCCTGTTCACATTCTCGCTCGAACAAATATTGTCAGATGTCGACCAAGATAGTTACATTGGTTTTAGCATAAACAGTTCGATCGACACCCTCGGGCGCCCCGTTTATATTCCATGGAGAAAACGTCCGTATATGACAGTTGATCATATACTTTCCACTTTAGAAAATATTTTGAATTCAACGAGATATTTCTCCTTGGTGAAAGGATGACGATCAAACGCCATATTACGGACCCGATACGTGGACAGGGTCAACCGAATGATAAGAAAAAGTATCTCCCGATGGAGGAGCACTTGGAAAAACATATCATTCCCGTTCCAAGCTTCCCTGGCGATGGAGAGTATGATTGCCTCGCGCGCGCTCTTTGTCTGGCGCGAATTAGGGCACCACCACAGACAAAACAGGCAAAGAATAGAGCATACTATATGCGTAATACACCAAAGGCTTGGATTAATAATGGAAAAGAGTTATGTGAAGCTGCAGGTGTTGACTTGAAAGGGAAAAATGGTGGGAGTATTGAGTAATTGGACAAGTTCCAACTCCATTTTGGCGATAATTACCAAATTGTTGTTTATGTACGCACTCCACTGATAAGGGAATTTACTATATGGTATCGCGGGAAGTGTGCCATTTCTAGTAAAAAGCTATTCCTGTTCTATGAAAACCATCACTTCGTAGTGATTTCTTGTATAAATTCCTTTCCGGATAAAAGGGGGTATTGTTCTGATTGTCTTACCCCCTATCACGAAGGATATCAACATAGGTGTGAGTATAATGCGAAATGTGTGAGGAGAGACATATCGTTAGGGATCATGATGAGGAGAGTAATATTCAATGCGATGATTGTTTGAGAACATTTCCTACTCTTTCGTGCTATCGCACCCATAACGTGTAAAAGAATCGTAGGCCCCTATGTTACTACGTGAAACTTTGCCCAAAGTGTGGAGTTAAAATAGATTCTCGTCCCCGAAAAACTAATCACATTTGTGGGGAACGTTTTTGTAATATATGTCTGACGCATGTTGAACCGACGCACTTCTGTTTCGTTAAGAAGTTACAGAAGAAGCCTATTAAAAACTTCTTGTACGTTGTTTTCGATGTAGAAACTCAACTACTAGCACAGAATGAAAAGGAAGAAAGTGAGCATCGTGCAAACTTAATTTGTGCTTTTCACCGCTGTCATGAATGTAAGGACAAGGAAGTGGACTATAAATGTTTTGTATGTGGTAATGGAAAAGGTGATCGATACTGCGTTTTATGACATGCAAGCATTTATCATCCACGTCCTTAATCAAGGTCCAAAGTTTGAGAGAGTGGTGGAATTGCACATAATAGCTCTCGTTTTGATACTTTACTAGTAGCAAGGGATATCATCGAAAAACAAAACTTTTTCCTTAATATTATTGCTCAAGGTCAGAAAATTATTCAATTATCGGCTAGGAATATTTCTTTTAAGGACAGCTTTTCGTTTTTAGGGGAAAAGTTATCAAAATTACCGAAAACCATGTGATTACAAGAAGGACTCAAGAAGGGGGACTTTCCGTTCTTATTTAATACCAAAGGTAACGAGAATCATGTAGGACTATGGCCTCACATCGATTTCTATTACCTTGATTCCAAATCTGATGAAGAAGGGAAGTCTCTTCGAGAGTGGTATGATACCGTGAAAGATAAGACGTTCAACATGCAGAAAGAAATGCTCGAGTATTGCAAGAACAATGTATTTCTTCTCGCACAAGCTGTGATTAAGTTTTCGAATCTGATCGAAGAGAAAACAGGTGGTATTCAATGTTTTCTCGAGACCTGTACCATAGCTGCCTGTGCAATGCAATGTTTCAGGTCTTTATACCTACCAGAGAATACCTTCCCCGTCATTCCTCCAATGGAGTTCCAATACGGTGGTAATTTTAGTAAAAAGTCTTTACAATGGATGAAGTATATGGAGTCTCTTGACCACTTTTGCTAATCTGGGCGAAGTACAATTTGGTAAATATAATTTGGATGTTTATGACGAGAAAAATAGTACAGCCTATGAGTATTATGGATGTTATTGGCATGGTCATACCTCTATTCAACAGCTTGGTTATTATCCTTTGGATGACGAACAACGAGTGAAGTTGCAAAACAGGTATGAGGCAACAAAGAGTCCGAAACAATCTTTAGAAAAGTGTGGTTTAAAAGTTATTGAAATCTGGGAATGACAGTGGAATGAGCAAGTACGAAATTCCCCTCACATTCAGGATTTCATTAAAATACAATGTAAGGAAATAAAGGTTTTCTTATTTCTAAGGGAAGTTTTAAGGGAGGAAGAACTGAATGTTTTCGTTCATCGTATGAATGCAAAAAAGATGAGTACAACCGCTACGTAGATGTCACTTCTCTCTCTCCATGGGCAATGCCGAGGAAGCCTCTTCCTACTGGGAAGCCTATTATTCACAGAGGAAAAGATATCCCGAAGCCAGAGGATATCCATGGTGTTGTATTCTGCAAGGTTTTAGCTCAACAAAAGTTAGACATTCCGATCCTTCCATACAATGCAAACAAACGTCTAGTGTTTGGAATTTGTAGGCTTTGTATGGAAGCAATGAAGAAAGGGGAATGTAATCATGATGAGGAACAACGGAGCTTCGTCGGAACAGTTTGCACTCCCGAGTTACATGAAGCTATTAAAAAGGCTACAAATTTCTTAAAACGTATGAAATTTGGGAATTTAAAATGACTGAGAGAGATTTCAAGGACTATGTGAATACTTTCCTAAAAATGAAGCACGAAGCTAGTGGCTTTCCCTCTGTATGTAAGACTGAGGAGGAAAAACAGTTTTACATTCGAGATTATGCTGAACATGAAGGAATAACGCTCGGGTATGATAAAATCAGTTATAATGCTGGCCTGAGGTATATCGCGAAACTATTTTTAAATTCTCTGTTTTGGGAACTGACAGCAGAGAACAGATTTACCTCAGACAAGGGTGGTGTCTGATGCTCCACTCATTTTTAGAAATCATGCGAGCGCCGCATTTACAAGTGCAATCCGTTGTTCCTATTGGGCAAAGCAAACTCGTAGTAACATATAAAGACTGTCAAAATGTAAATAGACAATATCCCTTTTCAAATCCTATTTTAGCTGCCTTTATATCATCGTGGGCAAGACTTAGACTATACGAGCTCATGGAGTCTTTAGGTATTGAATTTTTACTCTATGGTGACATTGACTAAATTATGTATGTGCAAAAAAGGAATCAACCACTCAGGTTGCCTAGTGGGAACTATTCGGGACAATTAACTAATGAGATCGAACTGGGATGGGAGATTCGAAAATTCCTGGGGTTGGGCCCGAAAAATTATAGTTTTAAGGAAAAGGAATTCAGGAATGAAGAAACGTTTAGGCATACATGTAAGATTAGGGTTATAACTTTAAATGAACGGGCGCGAAAAGTAATTGATTTTGACCATTTTTATAATTTAGTAAAGGACAAATATGAAAGAAAATCGGGACTAACCCAAATACGATCAGAAGGTTGCCTGGTTACAGAATTGTAAGCAGACCTGAACACAAGACCCATCAAATTGTAAATAATAAAAGAAAACTAAAAGATTCAAATGACACGGATGACTTTCGCACACTACCGTATGGCTTTAAACGACGAGAAACGTATTGGTTGACTCCTTTTTTATGTAAGTATACATGTGTGTGTGTGTTCCCCTCAGGATGATATCATAGGAAATGATTTCAAAGAATTGTTTCATTTGATTTCAAGATGTTGCCCTTTCAACACCCTTGCACTATGATGATCACCGGTCCATCCCCTTCAGGGAAAACTACTTTTGTTAGAAAATTACTGCAACATAGGGATAAAATGTTCAGTACCCACTTCAGAGAAGTTATTTGGTGCTATGGTGCGGAAGTACCAATTGTTTCAGCCTCCCTTTCTAAAATTCGATTTGTTAAGGGAATACTAGAATAATTTTAAAATTTAGTCGAATTCTTTAATTATTTTAGATGATTTAATGAATGAAACAAATAGAGACGTTAGTAATTTGTTTACGAAATACGCACACCATAAAAATTATCAGTTATCTTTATAGTTCCAAATTTAATTCCTAAAGGGAAACATTCTCGTAACATTTCCTTAAATAGTCATTATTTCGTAATTTTTAAAAATTAAAGAGATAAATTACAAATTCAGTACTTAGCTTCAGAAATTATGCCTCATCATAGCAAGGGTGTTGTAGAAGTTTTTGAAAAAGCTACTGCGAAACCACATTCATATTTACTTTTTGATTTAACTCAAAAAATTCATGATGCTTTGCGAATTCGAACAAATATTTTTCCAGGCGAAACTATGCATGTGTACACACATGAAAAGCATGCGAATACTCCAATTTCTTTTTAGTCGTTAAGAGAATGTCAAACTTAAAAGATCATTACAACGAGCTCCGTGCTCTTTGAAAGTGTAAGAGGAAAAAGCGTAAAATATTACTTCAACGCGCATCTTTTAAAGGGTAACATTAAACTCTCTCATCATCAGAAACAAAGACTACGTCGTCATAAAAAGACGTTACGTGCTCTGTCTCTCAAACGTTCAAGTATAAAAATAAATGTAAATTGTTAATGCAAAAGGGTAGAGCATTACTACCTTTATTAATTAGACCCATTTTAAGTGCTGTGGCTGGAAGTTCATTTAGAAGTTAAAATCTCTCACTCACAATTTCAAAAAATGATACTCATACCTGAAGATGTTTCTACTCAACTTGTTTCTTCAATGAAATCTAGCGTTTCTAACCAAGAACGTTTAGATCAAGAGTCATATTTTATATCGTACTGGTCTTTCAATAGAGCAAAAATGGAAATTACACCAACAAGCACTACATCGATACTTGGAACATACTGCGTCAGCTCAAAAGCCTATCGCAGTACCCCTTTTTGATCAGGAAGGAAGTAATACAATATCACTACCTTTATTTTCATTAATTTTAGAATCAATGCCAAAAACGCTACTGAGAAAAACATCATCATTACTAAATTTCTTGCTAAGTTTAAATCGTATTAGTTGGAATCAGGGTGGTATAGTAAGCACTGATAATAACGTATTCCCAGGATGAAATATGATTGATCTTATTCATGACGTTATTCGAAAACGTACGTCAAAACATCCTGTAGGTGTTGATGTATTTACGTCATTTCTAAGAGATATTAATGTTCCTAATGAATTAATCAACTTTCAATTTGGTGCTGGTGCTGTTAGTAATATTGTTCATTTCATTTCTCAAAAGAAAAAGAAGCAGAGGACGAAAAATATTATTTCCGAAAAGAAAACAAGTAGTAAACGTAAGAACAATAATTTAAAAAATATTTTTTTAAATTATAAAAACTACAAGTTTTAAGTATGTCACTATGAAAGTTGTATTATACATATTCAGATCCAACATCCTTCGGAAGCATTTCTAAATTAGAACGAAAGACTGGTTCACGAAGAAAGAAAATTAAAAACTGGTTAGCTTCACAAGATACATATATTTTACATGCCCCTGTTCGTAAAAATTTTCCACGGAAACAATATTACGTAAGCGGTCCAAATGAATTATTGCAAATGGATTTAGCAGATATGCAAAACGTAGCAACATTAATGATGGTTATAAATATATTTTATGTTGTGTTGATGCATTTAGTAGATTTGCAATTTGTATTCTGGTAAAAAATAAAACAGGTCAAGTTATAGCTAGAGCAATTGAAATTATTTTAAGTAGGTTTCGTTCCCCTCTACTACATTGTCAAACTGATTTAGGAACGGAATTTTATAATCAACATGTAAAACCTGTTTTCGAAAAGCATTATATTAATCATTATAGTGTACATTCTGAAATGAAGGCTGCAATCGTAGAAAGGTTTATTCGAACTTTAAAAGAAAAATTTACAAGTACTTATTCTGAAAACACATATCGTTACATTCATATTCTTGACGATCTTGTACAAAGCTACAATCACACTGCACATTCCACAATTAAAATTGCTTAGAAGTTAATGAAGATAATACAAATCAAGTATGGGAAACATTATATGGAAAACGAAAACGTGTTCAAAGTAAATGTAAATTTCAAAAGGGTGATTATATTCGTATTAGTAAATATAAACATAAATTAGAAAAGGGATATTTACCAAAATAGTCTCAGGAAATATTTATTGTAGATCGTTGTATTCAAAGTACACCACTAACATAAAAATTAAAGATTGGAATGGAGACCTTACCAAAGGAATCTTTTACACACAAGAATTGCAAGCGGTGGTTGTGGGAAAAAATACAAATTTTAATTGAAAAGGTATTAAAACGTAGAAAGGGATGGATTTATGTGAAATGGTTAGGATATCCCCCTAGTCGAATTCATGGGTTAAACAGAAATGTGTTCAGTCATCATGATGATGTCTTCTGATCAACAAGATGAATTTTACCTGAGGTTACCATCAAATGTGGGTAATAAAAATTTTGAAAATAAGGCTTGAGTTTATACCACAAACTTATGTCAACCCATTCATTAACAAGGAAATTGGGTGGTATGGTTAAGTAATGTTTGTATACCATGGAGTTTTTATAATATTCGAAAGGAAGAACAAGTAGTTGTTCATATTAATGGTAAAAGTGAATTGCGTTATGAACTTAATTTTTATCCTGGATATTATGATTCAATTTGACATATTGTTTCATTACTCCCTCTTATCACAAAGCATACTAAATCAAATCAATTAAGGTCTATTTTAGAAGACCTACAACTTGATGGAGTATTAGAAATTAGTACTGATCATAAAAAAATTTAAGCAGAAACTGAAGATTCTTTCGTTATAATTGAAAAAATTCAAAAGGAAAGTTATAGTGACACTATTGAAAAAGATAATATTTTTTATTTTACTATGATAAAGATAAAAATCAACTTTCCATGAAATATAAACGTGATCACAGAAAACAGTATTTTGTGGGAATGACTAGTGGTTTACAAAATTTGTTAGGATTCTCAAAAAACCCTCATGTAGAAATAGCTGGGGTACATTTTCAACCGAAATCAGAAAAACGAAAACCTATGTATATCAATGTTAGCGCACCATTTAATTGTAACCTGATTATAATTTTCCATCTGAAATTAATGTTTGACATTGTAAAATATCACATATCTTTGGTAAACTCCTTCGCAAAATTAGTATCTTTGAATATCTATATGGTAAAATGCATTCTTTTGTATTTGATCGTCCATACTGTGTTAAAGTAGAACAAAATATTTTGATACTCTACATGTGGACTTAAAAGATGAACAGTTAGAGACATTTCAATTTGGTACTTCGAAAATTACACTTCACTTTAAGCGGAAGAAATGATTTCGGAAAGTACGGGTGATAGTTTTTACATTACACTTAGTTCGAATGCTAGTACAAATACATATAACAATAATCATTCATCACATTTTTAAATATCTTAAATCATCGTATTCTTCTTCATGATTCATCGTGGATGGTAGAACTTATTGAAATTCATATCCCCTTAACTTGCTATAATGTAATTGAATGTCAAGATATTGTGTGGTATGAAACAGTAGATGGTGATAATGTAAAATATAAAATATCGCCATGATATTTTTTTTCTACACCGTCATTGTTAGAGGTTATAAATAAAATCACTCCAACCTTAATTTACTTTGATTTTTCAAATACTATTAATATTAAAACGAATGCAAACACTAAATCACTTTATCTTTCACCCATACTTGCATTGCAATTAGGTTTCAAACCTGATATTAATCTTTTAATATGAAAACGAGCTCAAAAACAGCCTTACATTGACATTGGGTACCCATATCAAGTATTTATATACACAGACCTTATAGAACCACAATTTGTAGGTGATACAAAAGCACCATTACTACGTATTGTAGGCATGTCTGATACTAATCACGGTAAAGTACAGACAGAATGTACATTATTTTCCTTTAAGTAAACTTTCATTTGACACAATCGAAATACTACTAAATGACCATGCAGGACGAAATATCTCATTCGCATCTGGGACATTGACCATAACACTGCACTTTGAATAACACTCGTGAAAATGAAAGTTCCACTTCATGGTAGAGGCATCCCTTATTTTGCTGGACCAGTTTATCAGCGTATACATGGATTAGGGGAAACATTTCGTGATCTCTTTCGATTTGCTATGCCACTTATTAAACAAGGAGCTAAAGCAATTGGTCGAAGGCATTACAAACAGCAATGCAAGTATTATAAAATCGTCCATTTAAAGAATCAGTTAAAAGTAGAGTTCATCAGGCGGGTTCAACTTTAAGAACAAAATCCGAAAATAAAATAATTCACTTGCTCAGTGGTAGTGGTAGACGACGGGCGCGTAAACGGAAAGCTCTTCTTCTTCCTAAACGTATTGGACCACCAATTATTAACAAAAGAAAGAAGAAAAAGAAAAAGACAAAGTCTTACCGTGAAAGGGATATTTTTAGTTAGATGATAAAATGTCTTTCCTTTCAGCACCAAGTAAACAGTGCTGTACTAATGAATTTGATTTGCAAACTGTCCCCATGACTGAAACTGCTATTGAGTATTCTCGTATGCAAGATTATCATCCTATTTCTACACTTGCTTCAGAGGGCCCCATTGAATTTATGATTCCGGGGTATGTTGGAGAATATATTCATCCTGCATACTTGTACTTGTATGTACGTTGTAAAATAACAAAAGCTAATGGTGATAACTTAGAAGTATATAAACCAGCAGAAGGCGATCAACCTGCTGTGCAAGCTGATGTTGTAACACCAGTAAATAACTTCCTTCATTCTATGTTCAGTAAAGTCAATGCATATTTAAATGATAAATTAATTTCTTCCTCTTCTGGGTTATATGTTATTCGAGCTTTCTTGGAACCAATACTTAATTATTCTGAAGATGATTCGAAAACACACCTAACATGTGCGTTATGGCATAAAGATAATGCTTGACAATTTAATACTCTTGATGAAAATAATGGTTGTTTTCGTAAAAGAATGCAAATTGCTAGTGGTAGTGCTCCTTTTGAAATGTTTGGACGTGTCTTTACAAATGTTGCTAACTTAGATCGTATACTTCCAAATAAACTAAGTTTGCGTATAAAACTGTTTCGCAATAAAGGTTCATTTTGTTTAATGGCTGCTGACAATTCAAACTTTAAAGTTGTCTTACAAGGTCGTCTTACTATTTCTGCTGACTTGTCTCTTCATTTAAATCCTTACATGGAATAAAATACTGCAAAATTACCACTCACTAGGGTGGAAACACGAATCATTACTATTCCACAAAATGTAACTTCATTTAATATCGATTATTTATTTTTGGGTAGTGAACCGAAAAACCTTGTCATTGGATTCGTAGCAAATACAGCAATGAATGGTAAACATCATCTGAACCCCCTCCAGTTTGAACATTTCAATCTAAAAAAATTGCAGGTTGAGGTAGGCTCCAAATTTTATCCACCCACTAACCCTCGATTTTGCAAGAGCATTATTCATTCAAAGTTATTTCACCCTGTTTTCTGGTACTGGGATCTTTCATCAAAATACTACACATACGATTACTTCTCATGATTTTGCACATGGTTATACCATTTTCCCATTTATTCTGTCTCCTACAGAAAGTACTGATGATTGTACTTGGGGTGTTGTAAGAGACTCTCCTGTTAATATAAAATTATTCTTTAGTCAAGCACTAGTACAGTCTGTATCATGGGTTCTGTATGCTCAGTTTGATTCGATTATAAAAATTGATAAAAAATAGAAACGTATATACCGATGGTACATTTTAATTTCAATCTCATTCAATCACGATTCGGGTACTAGTACACTTCTCTGCTCTCACACGTGGTGAAAATGACGAGGACGAACACGAAATTTTAGTCTTGATAGAACTTGTTATTATAAATCCTGACTTGGATTGTTCACAAAGTTGGATTTTTAAACCTCCTTCCCCCTACTCCCAGTTGACAACAACCTTGCGATTACATAACGATTACCTGTCTCAGCATCTCTACGGTCTCCACTGGAACGATGGTGATACCCCCCTACAGTGAAGTTAAAAGTGTGATTACCAAATATATTCAACACAGTAGTGTAGTGTACACTTGGTAAATCTGTCCTTGATCAAAGTGTAATCAACCTAGAAGAAGAATTAAAATGTCCTCACTTTCCTCAATTGGCATATCCCCCAAGACAGTGTGTTCATTATTTGCATCGATTCTCCTATTTCCGATGTGCAGTGAAAGAAGGATGGACTTATGAAAATTATATTAAATTTTATGAACTTGATTTATCAGTGTTAAATCAAAATAAGTGTGTATATATTCCAAGTCCTATAACAAACAATGTGGACGGACCAACTGATGAAAGTGATTTTACGTGATTGTTTATCTGCAAGTGTACTGACTCGTATTTATGCCATTAATACATTACCTGTTCGTGTACAGTTTCCAGCAGCACTTATTGTTAATTTAAGTTATTCCTCAAGTGGAGGAAGTCATTGGACTGTAATTTATATTAACGAAAATGGAAGCGAGGTTTATTTTGATACCTTTGCAAGGCCACATCCAAAGCAAATTATAACGTTCATAAAACGAAATTGTAAATTGTATCAATATAACAAAATTGAGGTTCAAAATAATACATCCACCCTTTGTGGATTATTTTGTATAGTTTTTATTTACTTTAGTGTAAGGGGGATTAATATCATACCAAAATTCAGTACTGTTCATTTGAGAAAAAATGATCAAATTGTAGTAAAATATGTGAAACAAATCATAAAACAAAAAAATAAGCTACGTTGGAAATATAATTGTATACTAGTGTTCTTCATTTTAAAGAAAAATAAATATGATGATATAATTTAAACCTTTTCTGTTATCATTTATCCTGATTTGAAATGAAAAAAATCATAGAGTATTCATTCTTTATTGTTCAAGACTAAGTAAAGTGTATTTTATAAAAACAAGTTGCACATGCTTTCTACATTTGCATGGCTGATAAGGTATTTACAAGAGTTTTTGGTTTCTCATGTTTCATCCAATGTTGGAGTTGCAAACAGTTTCTTAATGCACAGGCATTCACATCGACAGGGTCATGAAAAGTACAATTTGACAAGCCAATATTTAAATTTAATGTTTTCAGGGAAGGACATTCCATTTCACTTATATGATTCACACTTTGCAAGCGAAATAACTTTTCAATCCACTGTGCTTTCTCAAGTCCTTTACAAAAGAATGTAGCTTCTCTTGAACACATCTGAAAAATAATTCTACGAAGATGTGAAACGCTGTAACCATTTGATGTGTCCCACTGTAAATCGTGAAAGCTTTCTGTTAACCATTGCACTTGTTTTTGATAACCTAGTCGTACTTCCGTAATGTCACACAGAAGTTTTACTAAACAGTGGAATAAAAGACTAGCATCACACGCTACAATACAAAATTCTCTCATAATAAACTCATGTGTAGATATTTCAAATACTTGCAGATCTATGATGTACTGTTCTGGAGACACATTTTCAGACTTTTCTACCGAAAATTGTTCATGAATCACATCGGGTATGAGTTGAGCAATAAATTCACTATTATGAACTAATTCTATACAAGATTTGAAAAAAGTATTCATGGAAATACTTACATGACCCTATCGTTTGAAAATTTCATAGTACTCCACAAACATTTCATGGTGATTCACTTGATTCAACAAATGTTTTGAAAGCACTTTGCCTGTATTCCACACATATATACAGTTATTATGAAGAATATTCAACTTGCAGCCACTACAAGTAATTGGGTTGTCTTTTAAATAAGTACGAAAGGTATGTCAAACACACGAGTTCACAACAAAAAAAACACCACCACAAAATACACAATAGTCAGACATTTTTCACTTGTTCCTTTTACAGTCGATCTTTTGCTTTACGGTAATTGTCGTGCAACATATCAATAACAGCTTGCATATGAACTTTTACCACCTTCCAAAGCCCATATTTCATATTTCGCATAATTAATTCATCACCAACATTACATATTTCAGGATGATCTTGCTTGTAAATAGCGTACAGTTCTTTCTCCGTTGAAGGTCTTAAGATCACCCTCCACACACATTTTCCAAAATGTTTTTCAATTTCTTCTCCACTTACTAGTTCATTTGACTTGATATAGCCCAAACACGCATGCCCAGTTTGGTTATTTTCCTCATTAAAACACCCTTTACAGATCGATGCACTTTTAGGATTCAACCTATGCAAGCCTACTTGAATACACTTTTCATCTACCCACTTGTTCTACCATCCACACTTAACACTTTTCACTACTACTCGAGTTCCTCCTACAGCTGGCTGTGATGGTTTCACTGCTGCTGCTGTTTTTCGTTCTAGTAGTGGAGGAGCTATTCCTGCCACTGCTGCTGCTCTTGATAGTGTCGAAGATGATGACTGCTTCACACCAATATTTTCGTAACAAAAAAGGCTTCTTAACAGGATATTCGGCTCCCTCTAACACACGCTGCTTTGTCTTTGTATTCTTCTTTGGAGCTAATGACGAATAAACTACACCAATATCATCATCCTCCGTCTTTCTCTTTGGCACTAACGAACAATAGACTTCCTAAATATCGTCCTCGTCTTCCTCTTTTACGAATGAAAAGGAAGATAATAATGATGGCGAAGTTCGTTCAGTCATTGCTTCAGAATTTAACAAATTGAATATTGTTCTGTCTTTATCTTCTTCCTCGAAACTGCTATTCAGTAACTCCAACGTTCTATCAAGTTCCTCCACTTCTTCTACTCCCAAGTCAATGGGACGTGCTACACCTTTATGCTGCTCAACCATGACTGAAGTTTGCGTCTCTTTATAATGATACAAACTAAACTACTGCCCTCAATGATACATAATCAAAAACTATCACCCACGCCATGACGTCAAGTAACAAGTAATATCCTGCATCTTGTCAATGACCTTCTGACGTCAATGATCAAGTACCCGTTTGTGTCCACGCCATGACGTCAAATATCATGTACTATTTTGCATCACCGTCAACAACCTCGTGACGTCAGCTAACGAGTCCTATCTTGCCTCCCCGTCAATGTGGCAACATCGCAGTCAACATCTGGCAACAACGCAATACAATGACCTCTGTCAAATGAAGTATGACGTCATCATCGCTAATATCTTAGAATTCAGTATTTGTTGCAGAAAAGATTGCGTAATAACCTTTCCCACCCACATTTCACTCATAGCCATCTTGCTCAATCGCCGCCATCTTAAAATTAAGACTTTCTTGGAGAAACGATTGCGTAATATATTTTCCCATTTCACTCATAAACTTGTACAAGCACCCTTGCTGACGTCACCACCTACCTCTAAGCCATCAACCACCTTTTCTACAATAACGATTGCGTAATACCCTTTCCCACCCACATTTCACTCATAGCATTGATCAATCACTCCCGCTGACGTCACCAGCCCCCTCTAGGCCATCAAAGACTTGCGAAAGCACTTGACTACGTGGCTCCATGGCCGCCATCCGGGAATTCAGCCTTTTCTCCAATAACGATTGCGCAATACCCTTTCCCACCCACATTTCACTCATAGAATTGTCCAATCACACCCACTGACGTCAGCAGCCACCTCTAGGGAATCAATCACTTGCGAAATCACTCGACTACGTGGCTCCTGGGCCGCCATCTTGGAATTCAGTCTTTCTTACTCTATTTCTACTAGAGTGGCATATTAGGACAGATAAGTATTTCAGAATTTTGTTAAAACCGCTCCCCAATTTCAAAAGGAGTAATATAATTTTATATTAGTGTGACAAAAAACTCGTTTCTAGCTTATACTTTATTATCATAATATTAAATATGCTTTGAAATGTCGAATATGTAAGTTTTGCTATGCGCATAAGGAACATGCACATTCTTTATAATGAACTTTTGTAACTTTCCATTGTAATGCACCTTGGACTTGTAGTATTGGCTTTTTCTTTAAAATTTAGTACATATAATCCACTCATTCATTTCTTTTTGGTTTGGCTTACAGTAGTGGTCTAGAAAGGAATGGTTATGTTCAGGTCTGCTGTGTTCAGAACAAGTACCTTCAATGAGTTCCACCGAGTGTGCGAGCAAAGAAGTATAACGGTGCATTAATTACAATTTCACGGGGGGCCAGTAGCGGCTATCCCGCCCAAGTTAGGATTTTTATACAGCATGTTTAAATTTGCGTCCCCTGGCATTTTTAGGAGTTTGTAGAACATGTGGTAGAAGCAGGGGATAGTAATACATAAAATTGTTATTTTTATTGATTGAATAACATAAATTTATAGTAATTGCGATTTATTAACTGTGTTAAATTGCATCAACATGATAAATAATCAATGAGCAATATGGTACTATTTTCCATGCAGTGTATACTCTATGCACTGCTTAATAGTATCAATACGTGAAATACTCAATAATCAATCTGTTAACACGTTTTTCAGTCATTTGATGTATATATTGCCTTCATGTATATATTGCATTCATATTTTCATTGTTTTTATCCAGCAATTACCTCTGTTTTAATTTTTATTTTATAATTCAGATAAGTGTCTATTATTTTATGAACACCCTATAGTGACAATTCATTGGAATTTATATTGCTGTAGAATGAATTCGATAACAATTGGAACAAAATGTACGCTAGATATGGCGAAATCGCCGGTCAGAATTGCACAAAGTTAGAGAACCAGGTGCCTGACTCAGTGCTACTTCCAAGACCACAAAACCATAGGCTTTCAATAAACTATCTGAACACAAGCTAAATGAAGACAAACCAAATGACAGATGTGGAGAAAAGTTCCCCACTTCTTTATTTGAAGTTTGAGGAAGAAACACCATGTGTTTTTGTCTCCCCTTCCTCTAATATGTAGAGTGCGTAATAAATTATAGACTAGTAGAGAGTTTTAAAAAAGTTGTTACCAGCTGGCGAGAAATTGAGGTATATATACCATTATTTTGACGAAACTGACATGTTTCCCACATAAAACTTTTGGGGCCCCTTGGTTTAACCCGCTGACCCAACAGAGAGAAGGGAATGTCCTGATCGTGTGAACAGGGAGTTTGGTTGTGCCGACTGGGGGAGTAAAGAAGTGACTCTTGCCAGACGTGTTAATTGTTGCTGCGTAACAGATCACCCCCCCCCCATATGTGTTACACGTGTCAGATATTGCTTTAATTTTCGCAGTGCTTGAGAAGATTTGAGGAACTGAAAAACTTTTATCTTTATGTTAGAAGTCGAAGTAAGAAAAATGCATGTTAACTCTTTCTTGAATAATCATACA
>JAGDQP010017255.1:0-38913 GCA_022664845.1 Lepisma saccharinum | reverse complement strand
CACTTGACGAAAGGTTAAATTTCAGAAAACACACCGAACTGATATCAAGCAAAGCAATCAGAATACACACAAACTAGTAAACATTGCTACAAAAAACTAAGAATACCGATCAAAATTGTTAAGCTGTACCATGACGTCATCATAAGTTTTTTAGTCGGATACGCCGCCAGTGTCTGGAGCCACCGGATGGACGATGTTAGACAAAGTCAAACAATAAACCGCGCTCAAAGGCAACTTCTGATAAGACTCACAGCAGCATACAGAGCAACGCCGGTGAAGGCACTCCAGGTGGCTGCAGCAACCTTGCCATAGCACCTACAAGTCAAAGAGCTAGGTGCTATGCATTGGATTATAAAGAAAAATAACGAAAAAGACACTAGGATACTACATTCTCCTGCGGACAACAAGCAGGATGTGCAGGAAATACTAACCAATGCATGGCAACATCTATGGCAAGAACGCCAGAAAGCTAGAAGATTATATAGTATAATACCGGACGTGGCTGGCAAGATGGAGCTTGACGTGGAGATTACGGGAGGTTTGCTACACTTCCTCACGGGACATGGCCCATTCAGGAAGAAACTAAAAGATATGAATATAGTCGAGGATAACCTGTGTCGCGCCTGTGGGTCGGTCGCTACCCCGGAACACGTAATGCTAAAATGCGAAGACATAGAAGATCTGGTTGGCGAACAAAGAACTGTCCTGGAGGATATGGAAATCACAGAAGTTCTGAGAACACCAGAACTGGCGATTGTTCTCCAGGAGATAACCCAAAAAGTAACAGAGTATCACAGAAGGAAATTTATATCCGGAGGCAACCGAGGCCGGGCGCGGCGAAGACCAGATGCTAACCGATAGAAAACAGGTTAGGGAGCTGATACCGCATGGAGGGAAACGTGACGCTGACCTCGCGAGCGAGGCGTGTGCATGGCCGGTACGACAAGCGCGAACTTCGCTATCAGCAGGCGGGATGGAACAATCCGGGAACTAGAACAATCCGAAACTGAATAACATAACCTAAGCGAACTAAAAATAAACCAATAACAAAACTCCATCAAAAAAGGAAAAATAAAAAATCAACTAAACCAGCAATAGTACACAAGATCAAGCTAAATAAGATCAAGATCAGTGAATATGAGTAAAAGTGAGCTAGCGTGTGACCGCTGGAAACCAGCGGAGTCCTAGTGGGTGCCTTGCTGCAGGAAACCGGCAGCAAGAGACGCTCAAGTTGTAGGGTGCGTGTGTGTGAGTGGTGACGGGAGGTCAAATAAAGTAGAAGATAAAAACAAGAAACCGAAAAATAAAAACAAAAACTAAATGTGAGTGACCTGGAATCCGGGACACAAGCATTCTTAAATATACTAGCTATTAAGTGTTGTGTGTGTGATGTGAATGTGACTTGAGGAACAAGACTAACTGCGTGAGTAATGGAGGAAGGGAACCAGGAATGGAAAAACAGAACGGATCAGCAAAAACTTTGTGAGAAAATACCAGTAATACTTGCGTTGCAGTCCAGCTTTATTTCCCTCCCTCTTTTTTCTTATCACTTCAGAAAACGAAGATGCCATCTTGGGTCGATGTCTATACTGTGCTGTCCTTGTGTGTGTGTGTGTGCGTTGTTCTATATGTTAAATGTTTTTTGTACAAAATTGCAAATAAAAGATAATGGTAGGGCTTTCCCCACCAAGAAAAGTTCCAAAATTAGGAACAAAGACCAGGAGAACATTTTGGACGCCTGGTCAAAGTTCGTCCCGCACCACCCAAAGTCAAAACTGAGGGAACAAAGGAGCTTCTCGGACTGTCGGAACACCGGCAATCCGAGAATCTCTAGGGACTGCCTTTCAAAAATGGGAAGAGCGAACAACTGCTCGTGCTGCACGCCCTTGGAAGTGCACTACCCATTTTGTGCGAAGAATGCATAGAGACAGTGGTAGAAGATGGGTTCCTAAAATTAAAAAAAATGAACCGAGCACTCGTCCATATTCCAAGGATTTTGGGGGAGTCGTTTGAAAACAACAACGTCCAACTAATGGATTGATCTGCACAGAGTCCTGATTTGAATCCGATAGAACATATCTGAGATGTTTTGGAACGCAGAGTTCATGCTAGACCACACCAACTCACTTCGTTACCTTTTCTCATTTGATGCTCCGTGGGGAACGAGATGCAATTCCCCAGGAACCCCTCTGCCACCTGATAGAAAGTATACCTCCTAGAGTGGAGGCCGCCATCATATTTGAAGTTGACTTTTATAATGTTACCCAGAGCTTCTTCTGAGTCTTGCCACGGTTCATTACACACAACTTCAGTGATTTTCCAGTTTGTCAATTAGTTCTCTATCTTCCACAATTTCGTCTATAAAACGCTTCTTTTCTTCCTTCACTGCGGTGAGTTCGGTAACTACACTTTGTAACATCTTCCGGAATTAATCGTTGCTGTTACTCATCTGGCTCATTTTTATTTCTATAGTTACTAGCTGTTCAAACATATCACCTAACGTTCTTGGAACCGGAATAACCTCTATATTCTACCTAATGAGTAGCATCGATAGAATAATGTCATGGAAAATCAAGACAGAAACTGAATCAAACTTTACGCCTCCAGACCCAAGTATAGAGGTAAATAATCCAATTCGTTGACTCCAATACTCAACAGAGTCACTATACGTAATGTGACGGTTCACTAATGGATAAACAAACATTCATGTGGAACCATCAGAAACTATAATTCATATTAAAAATAAATATCTAAAAACCTACAATTCTGTTATGTTTCCAATATACAGATGTCTTGATTTGTAAAAATACAATCCTATTCGATTTTGTTATGTGAATATTTATAAGCATTTACATATACTGGATTTATAAACATTTACATATAATGTTTTGTTCATTATTACTTTCTTTTTATTCACAGGTATTAACTTGTTTAATATGAAATCAGTCGTTTTTACATTCACCATTCTGACAGCGCACATCGGAAGCACAACAAACTTCATACAAATAAATCCAAAGTTAAGTAATTTGGATGATTTTGTAACATCACTACTAGTAAATCACTTCTACAAGGAATTGTGCGTACTGACGCTTCAAGATGATATTTATTTATCACTAAACAATCTCAACTATAAAAGTACAAATGAGAAATATCTACCTATTATTCACATTGGGAAGAACGGCATTTCGCCAACTGGAACAATTAACACAGTGGTAGTGGAAGCAATGAATAAAGGTTGTAATATTTTTATTATTGAATCAAGAAATATATCAGAAACCTTTTCTTATTTTAAACGTTGCTCAGATGCATCTTTGGGAAATAGAGAACGGACATATATTGTGATATATGAAGGAAACAATGATAATTTGATAAATACTCAAAAAATAAAAATCATGCAATTCTTTCCTTACGTGTACATAGTACGTTCAATATATAACCCTGCTTCAGATATTTCCGTTGAATATCAGATTTTTTCACATAAAATAGGGGATGGTTTGATACCTGAACAGTTACAATTAGTTGCTAGATGGAAAAATGGTGCTTTCATGAACTATGACAAACTTAATGAGGACAAATTGGTAAATTTACACTCTATATCTCTTAAATTACTGTGGATATTTTTTCCTCCTTATGCAACGAAAATTGGAGAATCCTTTGACGGAACGGATTATAGATTGCTGACTGAATTTTCACACAAGTATAATTTTACTTGGCTTATCGATGAAAAGGAAATTCCATGGGGTTCACCTTCAGATAGTCCAGGCTCACCAACGTACCATGGTTATATAAAATCAGCAAGTTACCATATAGTTGTTCCTGGAGATTATGTTACCCAAAGTAGAAGACAACATTTCGATCAAAGTACTCCATATATTCAAACTAGTTTAGGTTTTCTTACGCCGAAACCAGAACCCATAAACAGCCTATGGTCAATATTTCGACCTTTGCAATCTAATTCATGGATTGGAATTGTAGCATTTGTTTTCACTTCATGCTTTCTTTTGTATTTCTGTTCCATTTCGGAATATCGTATTCTTTCTCAAAGTTCTAGAAATGCTTTCTCGCAATTAGATTATTCCTTGGTCAATTCCGTTAGTATTGTTCTAGGAATAGCAATAACTGAATCAAATAGTTCTGCAATAAGGCATTTAATTGTGTGGTTCTTCCTGACTTCTACTTTGTTAATTACTGCTTACAATTGCAACCTTGTATCATTCCTGACATCACCCGTATATGCCAAACCAATTGACACACTGAAAGAACTTGTAGACTCAAAACTGAAGTGGGGGACAGATGATTATGCATGGGTGGACTATTTTGAAGAACCAATTGACGAATTAATTAAGGCATTATCAGTTAGATATGTTGTTATTCAAGATACTGAATCTTTTAATGAATTAGCTCAGCATGGGAAAGTAGCTGTACTAGCAGAAGTACTATATACAGGCCGTGTTTCTAACATTTACTTTCTTGCAAACGAAACTCTAAAATATCTACGTTTAATGAAAAACCCAGCTATGAATTTTCATGTGTCATTTAATATGCCAAAGGGAACAGCAATACTTCAGAAACTTGATAACTTCATTGTTGATTTGAGAGATACTGGACTAATTTCAAAGTGGCAAAGTGATGCTGTACACTATCAAAGACCACTTAAGTATTTGATGTTACTTACAGATAACCAACAAATAAGCAATGAACCTACTCCGTTGTCAATTGATAACATTGATGGTTGTTTCCCTCTACTTGCCATAGGATTGTCTCTATCTTTACTGACTTTTCTATTAGAATTCATAGTAGCATCGTTGCTGAGAAAGTGAAGTCCTTGGGTTAATATTTCATTCCGATTATAAGAAGATCACATATTTACATGAAAAAGCACTGTTATCAGCGTACTTTCCTTCTCGAGAGAAGTATGCAAATTAGAGAAAGAAGGTGCGTTGACACTTCTATAAATTCGGGGAATTTTAGATTTGTATGGAAAAATGAATGATGGCTAAACTCATGGAGAGCTTGCTTGCATATTGCAAGAGAGTCGGACACAATCAGATTATTTCTAGTATACACCCAAAGTACAAATGGGAGAATTAGAAAAATACACAAATCGTATTTTAGGATTTATCTGGTGGTATTGGCCATTCACACCCGGAAAGACTAATGCAGCGCGTACATCAAATCTAAAGATTATAATAAATTTAGGCATCGCTCCAAGATCTCAAACTCAATAATTTTACATAACATTGGAACCAAGTTGAATAGAATAGCATAAACTCGCCAGGATAATTGAAGCAGTTAGAGAATAAAGGTGTCATGTTACAGTTTTCGAAACATTGACTTCTGGTGGTTTATGAAAGCGTTATGTGTTATTCTTGCTCTACAACACCCCATTCAAGTTATTCCTCGTCTTAACAAAGAGATTCAGAAACGATGAAGGGGATATATTACACAGACAAATGAGTTTGTTTATGGAAGAAGGTGGAAGGAAAAGGGTAACATAACACCTTAATCCTCTAACCGCTTCAATTATTTGGCGAAAGATGTTCTTGAACGTCGATCAAAACTGTTCGTTGCTACTCAAATGCTAGCTCACATGGTACAACCACGCAAGTTGAAATTTGAAATAAGATTTCTAGTTTTGTAAGTGTCATTATTGACACCAATCAGATGTTAATTGTTCAATGTTCATTTGTAACTCAGGAGCTAGTCACATTCATCAACTTCTAACAAATTTTCATAAAGTTCCAAATTGCAGCAAAGTTCAAAGAAAAATTTCAGTTCATTGCCAAAGACCAAAAGTTAATACTTTTCTGACTTAGTTTATTTTTGCACTGAGGCATCAACGTAGCTTAACACAAGATCTATAAGATCTCTCACTAAGACGTGCTTCCAGTCTAAACTGGTCTATCGAAATATTAAGAGATTATGATTTATAGGGAAGCCAATAATTTCATATTCAATCAGGTTGCTTCTACTTTTCTGGTCACACGAGGTCATTCCTCTTGTGGAAAAATTTATTTTGGAATTTTTACAAGAATTTTTACCAATTACTCATACGATAAGTGATTGGAACATTTTTCTTATCATCGAAAGGTTAATACACTGTCATGGGAGTCGGAAAAAGGATATTTGACTTTTCTCAAGGAATCATATCAATAAGGTTATATGAATATCCTGGATGGATAAGATAAAGGTCTCAATTATTCCAATGTAAATGAGAATTTTAGAAGAAGCAGATGAGGTTATTAAAGGTTATCGATAGATAAAATTTCAATATCTTCCTGGGAAACTTCCTGGCCGAAGTCTCTCGCACTTTTTAAATATTTGGAGAAATGTGACGTTCTTTTACTACTGATGTCTAGTTCTATTTACTATCACTTACAATTCTGACAATGTACGCATAGGAAGCTGTCGTAAATATAATTCTCTGACCTAATTGTCGCTGGTGAGTAATTTCCGTAGAGGAAGTAATGACACTAATTTTGTTCTTTAACTTGGATCTTATCGCATGGGAAATATTCATAAAGTGAGAATTTCGTAAGAGCTTACCGTCCTATAACTGACCATTAGCCTGTATAGTGCGTCCTTTCGAACACCACCAGAGCAAACCATTTATTATTATTAATTGATTATTAATTTCTGTATATATTAAAATTTCATGCATACCATTTTTTTTAATTACAATGTTTCGCCAACACCACCGAAAGTTAGGCAAGAAAATAAAGTTCGCGATTTCTATTCACGAAGTATATTTTCGTTGAGAAATTTCAGTATCCGAATTGTTGAAACAATGCAAAAAAAAAACAAAAAAAAAACGAAAATATAAACTAACTAAACTATTCACTTTAATGATAACATACAAATAGAAAAGAAATTCAAAGAAATGTAAAATACACAAATATTATGAATTTACAATTTTTAAGAAAATGGATTGTTAAATATGAGTATATGCATAAATAATATGAAAACAAAATATTACATGAACAAAATGTTCCACTTCTTTTGAAATCATTGTGAAATTAGAGTAAATATTGGTTATTAATTATGGATTAATATATCGATTATAAATCATTAATGTTATGTAAATAACATGTCCATTAGATACAATGAAATAGATATAGTCATAGAGTCATTAATGCATTCAAAAGTTCCTGGTGTCTCTTCCATATAATGTGACAGGTTCTCCATCTGTGGTACTTAAAAGGGAAGATAATCGGGGGTTATCTGTATAACAGAATTTCGTAAGACCTGCGGAAGTGTAGCTCTAGACTCAGCATGCGGGAGGCTTGACCTTTCGTCCTTTGACTTACCTTCGGTAACCTTTCTAGACAGCGTCTAAAGAGAGAATCCAGACCATTAAGGATAAGGAAACATGAAATATACAATTTGCGAGTTTACCGAACTGCGTAAACCGATGCTTGTCCGATTCATAAACTTAAATGTTTTACAGCTCTCTAGTTAAAATAATACACATTTGAAGATTGTGCTCCCTGCGCCAATGCAATCATAAAACATCCAAATAGTACAGATCAACGCAACTCATCTGTCAGCGTGCTCGGTGGAGAAGTTGAAGCTTAGGTATAACTATCTATAGCACTCATTCTTGGCACTGAATGAATTAACGATTGGTTAAGGTCTATATACGCTGTCATGATAAGGATAACCAGTACTGTCTCTTAGAGGCTGAATAGTTCATCATGACTGTTAAATAACTGCAATACTCTGGTAGACACAATTTTAATGAAGTCCAAAATAATTACACTGTGATAGTTAGTTTCAGATTACCTATTATTTTTAACTCTTGTAACGCTTTGATCTTAGGCGTTCGCTGCTAGATACGCCGCTTGACAGGTAGACACAGCAATAAACTGCGATTTCTGAATAGAGAAGTTATTGGTTTTATAATATTCAATACTTGTCTGGCGTGGGATCCTTTTCTGATACATCCCATGACTAACTATTGTTGGAATGGTGGAAAATATGGATAGGGAAGATTCACACAGGAAGGATAAAGTAGTTTGGAAAAAGCCTTGGTGAATGTCTAGGTTCTCCAGAGTTTCGCCTCTAAATACCGAAGTTCCTACACTCAAGGCCTTGGGACAAAACGCGTTGAGAACTTTTCACTTGATTAATTCTCATAGACAAACATTACTCATTATCTATTTGATGTAATTACGAGTTTGGTACGTGCTTTGACGAAGTCTAAATTCCTCTGATTTTCATATGGTTATTACTCAATGTTTAAGAATGTATGCTATTCGCTAACATAATTGTGAATGTACATAGCCTTGATATTACACGCAACTTTCAGAACATAGGTGAGATTATGCTGACAATTCTTAATACATATATTGCATTGGACAATTTTGTGAACGTTATTAATAAACCTTTCTCATCCTAGCATTGTAAGTCAATGTATCGGTTCCATGAAATTTTGTAAACTAGCCCTCGGAGCAAGCACTTTTATTGTCTTTACCTGTTGGTACTACATTACATACAAAATAGTTAATATTCATGGGAATAAAATTCATTAAATCTGGACATTATCTACGATACAGTCACATTAGCAAATCTTCGAGGAAAAATAATATATTTGTTCCCATAAAGGGACTGAATGTGTTATTTTTAAGGTCTAAAGCGACAGGCTGGGTGACGGATCATTATCTAAAAACATAAAAAGTAAGTATTGAAATTGAAAAGAAAAATTGCAAGTAAAATATTGAAACATAAAAATTACTTCACGCAAAATATTAAATCTGAACAATTAGAGTACGGTGACCGATGATGGCCACCCTTAACAACTTTTCCTTACAACTTCAAAATATCTAAGGAGAAAAGATCACGACCGATGGGTTTCAAACATTGGTCTATCCACTTACCATTAAAAGGAAAATAATGAACTGTACTGTAGTATTTGTGGAGAACAAAGGCGAAATGTGTAAGTGCTCAAAAAGACCATCATAGGAATACTATACCCAATGATGGCCACACCCATCACCTATGATGGCTATTAAAAGAAGAATACAATTTGGTAAAAAAAAAATAGTCTAAATAATTACATGTGTGTTAGGCAACAGTGCATAATATTTAATACATGGAAAATACAATGAAAATTGTAGTCGAATATTTGAAGCTACGTTAAGTGGGCACGTAAAAAAGTTGTGCAGGTGCAAACTGAAAAGCAGTTCTGTTAGTAGTGCATCCTACGTGAAAACGTTAATGAAAATCCTAAGGAAAGCGCTAAAGGGATGTTCGTAAATTAAAGTGTAACATTAACATTCCGAGTTTCATTTTAGAATCGGGTCGTAAAATCACCCCGCACTATTTATTTCGTATTGATAACTTGTTTTAGCTAAACACAAAATTTTACAATATTTCACTTTTTTTTTTTTTTTGGATACCACAGTCTGTAGCCTGCACCCTATTCCACATCAAAACACTTGCCGCAAAAATATTTTGTTTTGGTCAGCACACCATACAATTGTACGCACTTTTCCCGTGCCCACAGATTACACAAAACACACTGAATCCAATCACCTGTATTCGTAGCACTTCTTTGGTAATATTTTTTCCACAAGACACGCATCAATCAGAAGCCATCACCCGACAACTTCAATTTCTTTCTGGCAGGAAAGGTCTTACCAGTTGTACGAGCGATACAGCTGGAAATAACACCATGGGTTTGTGAAGTTGTTTGTTTAATGCTCTCCGAAGTACCTTGAAGCGACAAAGGATCGCCTTTGCCACTGGTACGCGTGCGCGTGAGATTTCTTTAAGTTGCTTATCGCGAATCGTCTTTATTTTATTTGCGGAAACGGAATTGAATTTATGCGGTTGCTCACGTTTGTTTTTCTCATAGTTTGTGTTTTCATTAGTGGAAGACGGGACAACGTAGAGAAGCTTACGTACTTGTCAGTATCTAAACGGGAACTAACAAATTGGTTGCTTCCACACGAGAAGGAAGAACAAGGGGTAACTGTTACTTGTCCTTGAACACCCACAGTGACCATCATACAGCCCAGTCGCTGTGACCATCATAGGGTTAGGCGAAGCACCCTCTCATTTGACGTCACAGGCTGTTCACACGTGACTGAAAGAAACCCACGCTGGGCAGCCATTGAACCTCTGGTAACAGCGAGGATAACGCAAATGGGATAATAGTGTTGAACACAAATTACGCCTACAACCACGCAATGTTTTTATGTCTCATTTTATAACGCACCTTGAAAATGTATATATTTCCACTTTATAACACAACTACACTAATACTACTTACCAGAATATCCAGTGAATTTGACATCCTTCTTAGCGTGTCATCACGTACTGCCACCTGTTGCATGTGTGCGAAAATATCAAGGGGTGACCATCATACGCGGAGTGACCATCATCGGTCACCTTACTCTATGAATATCCAGTAGATATAAATTAAATAATAATCACACATGCATGTTGAACATAATAGTAAAAATCCTTGAAATACAATAATGTATGGTAAATGACGATTATTCTGAATATGGAATATAATTCATACTTTGAAGTCACTTTTGTATCTATTTTTTAATTATATTGTAAATGTTTTTGTTATTGTCTTTCATTTATGTTTGTTTTGCAATGTTTTATAAAATAATATGAACAAACTACATTTATTTGAATATATATATTGATGCACTATAATCAGTCTGATTGCTATTATATAACATTTAAGAAAACAATAGGAATATAATTCAGTATTTAAAACGTAAATGAAAGCACGTGTTGCAGAAATGTTATTGAACTAGTAAATTTGACCGACGGATTTGAATCTGCTAAGTTGCACTCTTGGCATACGGAAGATGTATCTCTAGGCTCCGCGCATAGATAACAGCGTGTGTGTACGCGTTGTTTGGGAAAGAAGTGAATAGATGTATGAATTCTCATATCAAGTTTATTTATTTGTGTTATTTACGGTCAAGTTCAGTTTGCACAGGAATGGTAAATCTATTGTTCGTGGTTAGTGATATATTTTTATACACTGAAGCATAGTTTGTGTACGTTTCACACTTATTATACACATCACTTCGCAAATTGCACTGTTTGTTTAACTGCAAGAAAGATAGCCGCTTAAGGAGTTATAAGCGTTCATAATTCTGTGTCGTGGTACAAATTCGACTCAAGTTTCATTTTTCGCAACTATTTTTCGTAACATTGTTTATGGTATTTGTTCCTGCATTCCATGGGTTGGGGGGTTGTTGTTATGCTGGATAGCTATGGGGTGGATATGGGATACACTGGTCACTTGCTAGTACATCATCTAAAGTTATAAAAGTAGTTATCATTGCATGAAAATTTGTATATATAACTGCCGTAAGATAAGTGGATTATCTATTAAAGTCGAGTTGTGCTCCTCGTTACTGGATTCTCATTTCCTGCTGTCGTCGAGCACCAGGTGACTGCTGCGATGCCAGGCTTAGGCAATCATTGTACTTTTACGTTACCAAGAAGGACTTCGTGAAGGTAAGTTCAATGAATGAATAACAAGTTCCTGATTTTCTGTTTAATTATGAACTAAATAATGCAAAGGATTTAAGTTACTTTTTAACACAAATATTTACGTAATACATCAAAATAAACAATAAAAATAAATAAGCAAAGAACATTAATGGAAAATAATAAAGATGTGACGAAATATATATTTAATTAGACCTAAAAAAAGTTGTGAAAATCTATCATAGTTTGGCTGCTGCGTTACTCTGGCATATGTAGCATAATATATTAAAAATAAAAATGCGGAGAAATATATATTACCGCTCGTAAATGATTATACTTATAACTAAACTATAAATATTGTACGACAATCTATCTGAATTACTAATTGATTTTTTTCTTGTTTCAAAACGTGAAGGGGAAAAGAGAGCATTAAGCCGTATAGTAAGGCACGATGGCATACTTCGTTTCTTGATGTGGGATTGTTCGTCAGGAACAAAATACAATATTCTGATTCAAACGAAGTTTTTTTTTTTAAAAAAAAACGGAAGATATGCTGTACCAAATGTTGATTAAGAAACGAGAATTTGTGCGTCATAAAAATCTTACTAAAGTGTAGAAATGTTATTATAAAATATTTCCTGCTTGAAAATTTATGGTTTCAGATAGTAGTTTACTATTGATCATCCTTACTATCTCTGGAAAAGTCAAAGTACTAGATAAGAAAGTAATTAGTGCTGGATTATATCTGTAATGGACCTTTGACCTGCGAGTCAAATTAATAGAACAAAAGAAATAGACGGTTAACTCTTTGAACTTTTAGGTCATTTTAGAACTGCCTTAATCTCGATAATACCTATTTGTGCTAAAAGAAACTGTATATCCTAGCTCAATCTAAGCTATTCGAAAATTTTATACTGTCCGTGAGAGAGACGTAAATTGTTGGTTCTGGTAAATGATGTTATACTGGTCCGATCGAATGTTGAGATGTTAACTAAAATATGCCGTGGCACGATACTTCTAAAATCAAATTAATTTAATTTTAAAAAGACAATGTGCAAAGAAAGTTTGTATTTTGTTGACGGCAATGAAATGTGCCAATTCTTAAACAAATGCCGTAAACAAATCATATTCGTAAAACTGTTATCGCTATTCGTTTATACGGTCTTAGTATTCTATATAGTCGGGTTAGAAACGTACCAAAATCTGGAGAAACTTGATTGAATTATCGAGGAACATAATGTACTAACACAAAATATAAATTAAAATCCAATTGAGTTATAATCGCTGCATTTGTATTTTTTTTTATTTGGGGACCCGCCTTCCACCCCTGTCTCTCTGCATTCTTTACACAAAATAGGTAGTGTACTTTCGGGGACGTACAGCACGAGCAGTTGTTCGCTCTCCCCATTTTGGGACAGGCTGTCCCTAGAGATTCTTGGATTGCCGGAATTCCGGCACTCCAAGAAGCTCCTATGTTCCTTCAGTTTAGACTTCAGGTGTTGCGGGACGGACTTTTGACCAGGCGTCCAAGGTTCTCCTGGTCTTTAGTTCATGTTTAGAACATTTGCTTGGGGGGAGTTACCTACCTACCATATTTGCAATTTTATTATAAAAAGAAACATCGATACATAACATTTAGGACAAACACATGGACAACACACGGACTTCACAATGACAACGCAAACATGGACTTGATTCGGCATCTTCTTCTTTTGTTGCCCCTGCAGCGAGATAAGAGAGGAATTTTAGGATCGGATTGCGCGTGGGAATGTTGTTTCGCCCACAAAGTTTTTCCGCTTCTCCTTCCTAGCCGTCTTCTTTACTGATATCTTCCTCTTCCTCACTCACCATAGGGTTTAGGTTGGTTTCACTTGCCACACTTTCATTCTCACTTCATTTGCACTTGTATTCCTTTGGGGATAGGGGGGATTGGCAAATCATAGCGGTAGAAATTATGTTCTCCTACAAAGTTTGTATGCATCTACCTTTGTTATCCTTACTAGGTTTCCCTCCATTTCCACCTTAGATTCCTCTTCTGATTTCCATCTCCATCATTCACTCATTTGGTCACACATACACTAGGCTATTTTGCTGTACGCTTCCATTCCGGGTTCCGGAATGTAAGTGTTGTTTGGATTATTTGTTGTTGTTAAATATTTTGATTATTATATGTTTTACTATTTCACTACACTTTCCCGCCACCACATTTATTCAACACGCACACTATAAGCGTCTCTTGTGCCGGATTTCTGCACAAGGCACTCTAATTTGCCACTGGCTTCCAGCGACCAATTTCACTTTATTTACTGATAATCATGTTCTAATTAGTTATTCTGTATAGTTTTATTTAGACCACTTTTCGGTTGTCTTTAACACATCTGGATGGTTATTTGAACACGTTTCGATACATAATGTTCTTCCGAGATGCTTGCTCGGCACCCGCGCGACGCTGCACACACACGACACGCTCGCGCCTCACGAAACCCGTAATCGTTTATCTTCTATATTGAATTTAATTATCCATATATCTATGCCATCCTTCCCCTCAAAATTTCTCTTTATAGTACCTTGAGATTTTTTATGTCAGCTCCTGAAGTATCAAGGCGAGTTCCGGTGTTCGCAGGACATCTGCCGTGTTTACGTCCCTTATTCTATTTCTTAGATCCAATACCAAATTTTCAGTTTCGGTACATCTTAGAACTATATGTTCTGGTGTAGCTATTGTATTGCAGGTATGACATAGATTATCTTCAACAAGTTTAAGTTCTCTTAGCTTCTGCCGGTATGGGGGGTGTCCCGTGAGGTAATGTATCCTTCCTCCACTGGCTTCCAGTTGCACTTCCAATCTTCCAGCCACTTCCGGAAAGATACCATAGAGTCTTCTTGCTTTCGGGCTGTTTTCCCAAAAACGTTGCCATGCACGGACTATTTCCCTTGTTAGTTCTTCTTTATTGTTGATTTCCGTACGTATGATTTCTCTTATTTTGTCGTTGTTGTTTTTTTCAGCCAGTACATGGCTCCGTGTTGTTTAATTTGAAGATGCATCGGCAGGGTTGCGGTCGCTACCTGAAGTGCTTCCACCGGAGTGGTTCGATAGGCTCCAGTTAGCCTTATTAGCAATTGCCTTTGGGCTCTGTTCACTATTTGAGATTGTTTTATATCGTCCATCCGGTAGCTCCAGGCACTAGCGGAATAACACATTACTGCTCTAATCACTTAGTCGTGGTACAGCCTTATAATTTTTGTTGGTATTTTTAGTTCATTTGTGGCAATTGTTATAAGTTTATGGGTAATTTTAATTGCTTTATTCGTTACATTTGTTGTATGTTCCCTAAAATTTAGTTTTTCATCTACTATAAGGCCCAGATATTTCTAATGTTTTTCTCTTTTTATTGATTTGTTAATAATTTTGATTATGGGTCCCCTGTTAAAATTTAGCTTTCCTTTAAATAATACATACTTTGTTTTTTCTGCTGAGATAGTCAATTTGTTATTGCTGCACAACGTTACCATTTCGTTGACGATTGTATTCGCTTTTTGTTCCAGATTAGTTCTACTACTACCTTTTAGTACGACCGCCAGATCGTCCGCATACCCTACCACAGTTTCCACCTCTTGTAGTCTACTTAGCATCTCCAGACATGGCTGGAATGTTATGTTCCAGAAAATGGGTCCTAGGACCGACCCCTGGGGACAGCCCCTTGTGGGCGCCTTCCACACAACGCCATCAGCCGCGTTGATTTCAATCTTTCTATTTATGAAATAGTTATTAACAAGTTTCCATATGTCTGGATGTATCCTGAGATTTTTTAGTTCTTTTAATAGAGCAGGCCACCAGAGGTTATCAAATGCTCCTGATATATCGAAGAAGATACCCATTATATACTTGCAGTCTTCAGTCCGTATTTGCTTTATCTTCTCACATAGCTGGTTGATTGCGTCCTCCGTCGATTTGCCCTTTCGAAACCCAAATTGTAGTTTGCAATCTTCTAGATTTTCTCTTTTTTCGTTAATTCTCTTTACTATAATTTTTTTCGAAAATTTTGCTAACAACGTTTAAAAGGCAAATCGGACGGTAGGACTTCGGGTTTGTCTTATCTTTATCTTCTCCTTTCAGTAGGATCACTTATTTTGCTTTCTTCCACGAGCTTGGAAAGACTCCTTGTGTAAAACATTCGCGGAATAACCTTGATAGATATGGTATCCACAGTTCCTTGTTTTGTTTATAAATTTCATTTTTAATCCCGTCTGGACCCGGGGCTTTACCGTTTTTCAGACTTTTGATTGCTATTTCTACTTCTTCGTTTGTTACTGTTAATTCTTCATTGTTTATTTCAAAGTTTACATTGTACGTTTTTGTATTCTCCCTGATTATTGCGTTTTGTTCATTATCTTCATCTTCAATATCATCTGGAAATAGCTTTTTGTATAATAATTTAATGGTGTCTTTCCATCCTTTGGTGTACTCATTATTGTCATTCTTGAACGTATTGTAAGCACTTTTGGTTTTTATTTTCTTCATTATTAAGTTATATGGTTTACCCCACGGATCCAGACTAAGATTTTCTTCGACGAATTTTTCCCATGTTTCTTTTTCTATATTCAAACAATTCTTTTTCAAATGTTTCCTTGGCTTCCCTATATTTTCTGAGTCTTTCCTGCCTGAGCTCGTGATTTCCAGCTGCTCTATAACCTTTTCTTGCTGCTCTCATCTTTCGTTTTAGTCTTTCCATGCCTTCGGTCCATTGAGCATCTTTCTTCTTTTTCTTCTTTTTATGTATAGGTATTGATTCCTTGATTGCTCTAATTGTGGCCTGCTCCAGACCCTCTGTCAATTCGTTCAGATTACTGTTGTTATTTATTTGAGGCAATTTCAGAGTTCTTAGGAATTTTTTCCAGTTTATTTTCTTAATCTGATATTTCATTGTTTCGTCTTCTTCGTCTTTTTCTTCAGTGGTTTGTTGATTGTAGTTTATATCCAGACTGATGACGTTGTGTGCACTCCTAGTAACATCTTCATTTACTTTCCAATTTAATACATTATTGTAAATACTTTCCTTAGACATTGTTACGTCAATATTTGATTACGCTCCGGCCCTGCCCCTGAAAGTTGGTGGTTGGCCGTCCCTATTTATCACATTTAAGTTGTGTTGTTGTATTAGATCCTCGAACTGCTCTCCATTTCTGGGGCAGTGCCAGAGTGGAGATTTCGCGTTTAAGTCTCCCAAGATTAACATGCATCTATTATTGAATTTATTTAATATATCATCCAATTTAAGTATAAAATTATTAGTAGGGAGAGAGAACTGGCAGTAAACATTAACTATAATTAATTTGTTTTTCTTAAAATTTAGTTCCACACATTGTGTCCATTTATCATTAAATTCAGTGTGTGCCAGAACTTCAATATCCCTATTAAATATTACTATTGCCACCATTGGGTTTTCATCTACAGGCAACAACTGCATGACCCGAGCCGGCATCCCTTGCAATCTACCTTTTCTTGTGTAAGGCTCCTGCAGGCATGCCACGTCCACATCTTCTTGTTCACACCATTGTCTTATTTCACTACATGCTAATTTAGATCTGTCTGCATTTAATTGGGGCAACTTAAGCATTTCAGGGTTGTCTGGTGTGGACGTAGCACGCCGGGAACTTCTCTGCAAGATTAAACGCTATCCTGCCGTAGGCCATTACAAATTGCCTTTATACGCTGTCCAACCGAAAGGTTTCTTCTCTTCTTTCGAAGATTCTATCGATAAGTTGCAACAAGTCTTTTGGGTCTGTTGAAATTCCATTTGATCTAAGGTTTATTTTATCAACCTCATCTATAACCGGAAAGGTTATTGTTTTTCCTTGTAGGTGTAAGTTTGTGACGATTATTCTGAAGGCAGCCGCTAAGTTATTCGGCTCCTCCAATCTTGATAGGTTATATTCCAATTGTAGGTTGCAATACAGAGTTTTAGGATCAAATTTGTTCTTCTGTTGGGTTTCTATTTCTGCCGGTTCTCTCTCTACGTTCGTGTCCTCTCGTTTCTGAGTACTATATAACTCCATTCTTGTTTTGTCTATTGTTTCTTCTTCATTTATTGACATCTTTTCTTTAACTTTTCGCTTCCTTTTGTGGAGTCTAGGGATCCATGATCTCCAGCCTCTATTCTTTTTGTTTGATATTTCTTCCCCGATTGTTGCTTCCAATTCTTCGAATACTGACTCCATTTCCTCTTCGTTTTCTTCTGCTATTTCCTCCTGATCCGTTTTTGGTGCTTCTTCTTTTTCCTGTGGGGTCTTGACTTTTTCGTCATTGTTTTCTAGTCCAATTCGGTCTTTATTTTCTTCATTTTCTATTTCTTTGTTCTTCTTCCATTATTCTAAGAATGTTATTGACTGTAAGCTTCATTTCAAATCCTATACTTTCTATCCTTCTTTCCCAGTCAATAAACTTTCTAAGAACTTCCCTTGGAGAAACTCTCCACAGGCCTATTCCTATTGCTGGTATTGCAATTTTTCTTCTAGCGTTCCCTTTAATTGTTGACAATAGGTCTAGGAGCAAATCCAGATCATCCATGAAATCTTCCCTGGACGATTTAATGTGTAATATTCTACTTCCGTATCTGGTTTCGCTGTAATAAATTTGGAGAAATTTATTTTCTTTTATTTCTATTTGAAGGTTTTCAATTTCATCTAAGTCGAAATTATCATGTGTTAGCGCGACCAATTCGGCAAAGCCCCTGGGAAACGTTTGTAGTTTTGGATTTATGAAATGTAATATTACTTGATCCTTGTCATCAAGCTTTATAAAACCAGGTTTAACATTAAAAAATTCATTCACATATTTTGCGTTGCTCTCTGTGATCCAGTTATTCATTATTTTTATTTTCTTATTGTTATTGTATTCCAATAGTCTTTCTATGTTTCGTTTCCGTCTACATGGAGGATTCCTTTTTTTTTGTTTTCTTTTTACTTTTTTCTGAGTTTGTGGAGTCACTATCCATAGTAGTCGTACTTATCTATCGTACGTTGCAACTGTATTTTTTAAGTTTGACATTCTTGTTGTGTTTTCGCTCCACATTTTTTCTTACGTATGTAACATGGAACGCACGTCTTTTTCCCTTGTTCTTTGCAGTCCTGTTTTTTATGGTCTTTTTCTCCACAGTTACCACATCGTTCATCCTCCTTGCAGTATCTTGATATATGTCCATAATTAAAACATTTCATGCAAGTGTTTACAACCAAGTAATCCTTGATGTTTGGTGCTTCGAATCCTATGTAGATCCTGGATCTTCTAAACAGAATCTCTCTTACAGATCTTGGTACCTCAATTACTAAATGATATCTGTCCTGATTTCTGGGTCCGGTTCTGAATTTTGGCTTGATTAACTTATTCTGCCCTTCCGTTGTCTCCTGTAAATTTCTCTCAATTAACTCTTCTACTACTGTTTTTTCCTCCATTTCTGTTGGAATCCCGTAAATGATCATTAGCGGGTTCAGTTTTTCTTTTTTGCTTACCATGTCAAAATTTTTTAGAATCCCTGGATGCTTCATTAATTTCTCTTCATCCTGCAATGATGCCATCTGCAGAAACAGGGCTGATCTTGTCTGAATCATCTCGAAATTGATTTTGTCGTTCCGGTCCACTGTCCTTGTCAGTCTCATTCTAACACCCTTGATGCTTTCTCCCTCCTTCAGTTTTATTATGATTGCCGGCTTGTTGATTCTTTTGTTAGTTTCTATCATTTTAGATTTTTCGGGAATTTTGCTGTCTTTTTTTAACATATCCGCAAAGGTTGGTGTAGTAATTTCTCTTGTTTTTGAGCTCCCAAATTTCAGTTTGCCGTTTTCTGTGTATAATTCTTTTACTTCTTCATCCATCTTCTCAATTTTTTCTTCTATTTCCTGCTTTCTTCCTTCGTATTGAAGGTTCATCACCTCCAATTCCTTAATCCTAACACTTCCGTCTATTGCCTGTTGTTTGAATTCCTTTATTTCCTTATCTAACTTATCAATTTCTATTTCCCTTTCTTCCACTCTTGTTTGCCATATTACTAGTTTTAACTCCTGCTCTCTTAATCTTTCATTCTCTCTTGTGAGTTTTTCATTGTTTTTCTCAAGTTCTTCTATTCTTCCCTCTAGATAGGCTACTCTCATCTTAACTTCATCCTCATCTTGCTCTTCTGCCGCTTCCTCACGGTCCATAGCCCCTCTTCTGTGTCTTCTTAGCCCCGGAGTTGGAGTTGCAGTTGATGTTGTTGCCTCCTCCTTTTGGGCTTTTTCCAATCCGCGTATACTTCCTCAACAATTTTGTCTTTTAATTCTCTTTCTTCTTTTGCTGACTTCATTTTATTTTTGTTTAGTTTTTTTCTTTATCTTTTCCAAAAGCTTAAGGCGGAACGGGTTGTTGGGATTAGATTCCGTATAACTCGAACCGGTTTCCGATCGACACTCGTTTTCGAACTTTTTAAGTCCTGTCTTTGTAATGTCCAGATAATCGAAACTGTTCGTTTTCGTTCTCTTTGCTCTATCGGACATCTCGAAATCAGAATACACACACTGAGTCACCGAAAAACTCGCAAAAATTCAACAAATAATGGTACTCCCCGGGGACACGATTCAGGGGAACCAACATCCAGGAGGCCAAATGACCAAAATTCCCAGGTGGTGGGGGTGAGGGGGGTTACTCCGAAAGATGGGAAACATTCGGAGGGGTAGGCCGTAAAAAAATAAAAATAAAAAAAAAATTTTTTTTTAATGGGGTGGGGGTGGAGGGGTCAGTAACCCCCCGGGTAGACTATCCCCAAAATATTCTCGGTCAGATTCTAGTCAGAAAGCATTTTGGGGAAGGGGTGGGTAGTGGGGTCAGTGACCCCCATGGGCGAGGTCATCAACCCCCCAAACATCAGCACCCCATCCTCAATGGTCCCGGAGATATACCCACTTTAGCCTTCCATTTCAGCCTTGCACATGCACTCAGAAGTTAGGATGATTTTGGTAGTTCAGTACTAAGTTTTATTTTCACTTAGCAACAGAAGTTGCTTCAAGGTTGCCGGAAATCCTCGGTTAATTCACTCAGTATATGCGGTTTCATTCACTGTCAACGTGTTATCGTCTATATTATTCCTATAAGAATAGCATGGGAATTTTAAAAGTCCAATAACTCCTCAAGGAAAAATGGGACACATATGCCACCTTCACAAAATGTACCTCTTGTATAGTTTAAGAAAGTTTGTATTCTCTGCGTTTCTCCCCCGAAAATTTTCACTTTTTCGGGAGCGATTTTAACACACGTTTGGCCTATATCACTGCCAATACTCAAGTCTACCATTGAGTTAGTCTGACGACTGCATTTGTTAGTCAATATATCAATTTCTAGAAAAGTAATGCGTTAGTAGTTACGTTTATTCTTGAACACAAAAATTATTGGAACATATGTTCACGCAGGACACCTATAGAAACTATTTTAAAGAAATTATAGCAAAAATTGTGAAGTTTATATTTTAAATCGACGCGTCTTGCCGTTATCCGGCAACTACAAAAAGTATAATTTTAGGAAAAAAAAGAGAACATTAGTTGACTAAAAAATACAGTGGCACCAAAAGCGATTTGTAACTATATCGTAAGGTTTAAAGCTTAGTGAGGTTAAAGGAAATAATGAGATATTGTGAGAAAACTTGTTAAAGAACAAAATTATATTTTTGCGGGTCCCTTGGACAGAAGGAAGAATATATACATAAAAGTCCTTTTTATATGGATCTAGGTGTGGAAACAAATTTCCGAAAATGGGGATTGTTAGTAGTAAAGGTGCACAAATTACGCGATCTCCTTTTATCTCAAAATTGGTGCTAAATATGGATCTGAGAGTTTGCGGATATGTTACAGCGAAGGTATGTGACGTATTGTGTAATTTGTGTTGAATTTAGACCAGGGGAGGGGAGATATTTAAATTTGATATTTATATTATGTTTTACAATTATCACCCGTCATCTTGTTGGTTGCCCGCTACCATTTCCGTTTGTCTGAGCTGTCGCTTGTAAAAGCCATAGAACACGATATGATAGATTACATTTATTATAAGATATTGATTTTTATTAAGGATATAATTTTATTTTGTAACTAAGGGTTTATAATTTTATTTTGACGATAGTACATTTGCTGTCAGCGCAGATTTTCCGTTGACATTAGCGACGAAGACCACTTACAGAAGAAATTTGTCATGTTCCATCTAACGATGTTTTGGTGGTAACGATTTGCGCATGCGCAGAGTTGATTGTTCTGATTGGAGGATATTTGGCTTGATTCCTTAGTGCTGACGAGGCGTGCTAGATCATGCCTTGGCTTTTCTCGGAATTTCAGTGTGGAGGTGTTCACAGGAATTTTCTTTTTTGAAATTGAACAATGGGTCGGCGCGGAGTTTTTCGTTGTTTTGCATCCGTCTGAAGCCTGAAGGAGAACGCTGCCGTAATTTTCTTTATGTCTGAGGCTTGATTAACAACGACGCCTGTTGAATGACATTTTTTATTACTTTAACAAAGGGTCGACGCGAAGCAAGAGTAAACGTTGTATCATCATTTCGGATCATGTATGGACAAGATATTTTACACAATGATTTTTACTAGATTTGTTTTGCACATGTCTTCTTTTAAAAGCTGGTGTTCATTTATTTTTATTTGTTTCTTTGATGATAGCAAGTGGTTACAGAACCAGGTAAATGTTGTTACTTATAAAGTAGGTCATAACGTGTAAAGTTGATTTACTTTTAAACTGTTTGGGCACAGTTATACTGTAGCTATGATATTAGACATTAGTAAAATTATTCTGCACTTTTACGAAGATCATGGTAGATGAAGGCGATGGACCGTCGGTGGAGAATGGAGGCTTAACTCATGATATTTACCGCAGTGCATTTACCTTAAGTTTGGAAGTAGAATTTAATACAGATAGTGATGAAGGATATGTTTTTAGTGCTGAGTCAACTGAAAGTGTTGTGCAGGACAGTAAAGTTTCATCTTCCGCTATGTGTTCTAGTGAAACTGAAAATTCATTGCAGATATGTGAATTTCATGAATTTCAGTGTAGTTTAGAAGCTATTGAAAATTCGAAATATAAAAACAAGTCTAGCTTATTGTGGACTGAATGTTTCTATAATGTAAGCAATGGCCAGAGATATCGTTGTGTTACACGATCAGTAGATGAACCAAGATCTTTGAGGAGACGCACATATAGACTGATAATGGATGCTATGAATTTGTTCATATTTACCATGTGATCTTTCGAAATATGAACATTTTGGTAGCGTTGAATTCGCAATTTAATTTACTCTGAGCGGGAGAAGCAAAGACAAAATTAATTGAGAATTACATTATTACAGAAACAGATTATGAGGAGAGACATATGTAGACTGATAATGAATATTAAGATTTTTTATATTTATCGTGTTTATCTTTCAAATTATGTGCGTTTTGATAATGTTGAATTTTCTGAAGAATTTTGTCGCAATTTACTTTTACTCAGAATGGTTGAAGTAAAATTTGACTTTACTTTTAAGAACTTTAAAAAGTGAAAATATAAAAGTCTTTACACGAAATATATAAATAATTAAATGTTTACATAATTGTTCACAATAGTTAACATTCACGTTATTTTAAATTTGACATATATATTAAAGTTTTTAATATACCGTGGTCGATCCCACTGTATCTTTATCCCCATCTTTTCAAGTTCGAAGAATTTTCGTTGTCTCGCAACCTAGGTGTTTGGGGAACATATTTTTTGTGTTTCACATCCACCTTGATGCTCGCAGCAACAAACAGGTGTTCAGTGACCTGCTTAAAATTAAACCCTTAGCCTTGCTGTAACCATGAAATAAAACGCTAGTAAAAATAGGATTGTTAACTTATCATCTTCTTTGACTGCAAAAACTTTTTGTGGATGACGATCAAAATGAGTTGACCAATCTTGTATACTGAAATTAATTCGTAATTGGAACACCAAAGACATTACTTTGTTCCGCATGTGCCTTTTGGAACAAGGAATTAATTTGTGGAACAGCACTAACTGAAGAGAACTGTCTTCAATTTTGGAATGATAGTGTTTATCGAGTGTTTTTAAATCCAAAAAATATAGATGAGATATTTAATTATTATGTAAATTCTCATCCTGGATCTAATCATTTGAAAGCAAAGTTTCATTATGGGCTTCGTTTTCTATTGGGAAATAAAATTTGGAACTACGTGAAGAACTATTCGTAAAGGCCTGATTTGGTGCACGTGACTAAAAACATTGTAATTGGTCATTATCATTCGTTGTAGTTCGTATTCTTCTTTAGCCACTTTTGAAATTTGTATTTTTACTGGTAATTCAAGATGAGTTACCGAAGCTTGATATCATGCATTAAAAGACAGATTTATAATTACAGAACAAACAGCGGAACGCGCTGTTTTCTTTTCTAAATGTAAAGGTGAAGTTCATGATGTGACTGATACTTTTCCCCATCAAAAATGAAACTGCCCCTTCATCGGACAATGAAAAGTAAGACGCTGAATGCTTCCCACTAGCAGCAGCTGAGGGAATGGACTCGTAAGATAGTACATAAACAAGTCTCAGTTTACCATGTCTTCACACACCTTATTGTCGTGTGACGCAAGTTACTCATCGGACATTTTTGCTTGTGCGCTAGAGGAAGCAGAACGCGCCGCCTTAGCTTTGCTGCATATTGAAAATAGGTCTCCCAGTCCATCACTGGTAACTAGTTTCGATTATCCTATTGAACATTCAGTGACTGTGAACAGTGGTTTCCAGAATGAATCAAACTTTGAAAGTGGTTCCTATAGTGCAGAAAAAATTAGTGAATCAAACTTTGTTTTCTCTGATGGTGACTTCCAAAGTCAACCTTCACTAACTTTGAAAAATTTCGGTGAATTAAACCCTCATGCTGTTGAAACTTTCTCCTCTTAGAAAACCTAATATCCCGTCTTATCAGTGCGGGATTAATGTTATTTGCGAAGCCATATACACTTGTAATTGCATTATTACGCCTTCGATTTGTGCTGCCTGTTTCACAATATTCCTAAACAAATAGCACCTGCTTGTCTCAGTTGTTACTTGAATGAAGTTGAACATAGTGAATCTTTGAATAATCATACTTGGAGCACACTGCCCAAAACCTACTATCTCTATGGAGATACATAATGCTTATTTAGCAAAACATGAAAATTGTGGTAAATTTTGAGTAGTGACTTTTGAATATGGATTGTGAAACTTACTTGAACGTAAAGTCAAAGAGGTAAAAGATAAACTAAATAAGATATTTATACGGTCCTGAAAACACTGACTACGTCATTTGAAATACTAGTGTGAAAAAGAAAGAAAGATGATGGGATGTATTTTTTCAATCCTTTGGTTATTTTAGACTCATGTATATTAGAAAGAGTAAAAACTTATTTAGAAAAAAATCCAATTCCTTGTAGTGGATGCGCATTCAACATTACTCAACATTACATATCAGTGCAATACTGGATCTGTTATATCAAAACATTTAATGAATCATGTAAACGATTATAAAACATTTGCTTAATATTATGACATTCATAAGAAAGAAGGATATTTATCTATTTCAGTGAATATGTTTTTAAGAAATCTTCAAGATACAGAATCCTTTTTATTGAAAAAGAATTTATTCCACAACTAATTCTAAATATTATTGAACAGCAGTTTTCTCCAGTAAAAATTAAAGTTTGTTCTAAAGAATATATTATTGATATGCAAGCTTTTGAAATATCATCCAATATTTTTAAAAGTGTTCAAAGTTTTCAATGAAAAATTTTCTGACCATTTAAATGCGAAACAATAAAAATTTCAAGTGCTGCTACATTAATGTCTCATTGTATGGTAAAACGTTCATGTGAAATGGCAGAATTATCAATAGGCTATCAAAAACAGTGTGAATGGTTAACTGAAAATTTTCACGAATTCTCGTGAAATACATTAAATGTTTATACTATAACTCATATTCAAAAAATCCACAACTCTGTAAAGTTGATGCAGTAATCTTTTCTAAAGATACTAAAAAACTGCAGTGGATTCAAAAATGTTCAATTAAAGGATGTAAATGATGAAGGTTGTTCTTCGCTTACTTCATTAAACTTTAATGTCAACGTGAAGAGTTGTACTTGCTAGATACCTAAGCAACTGAACATTTGAGCTCTAAGAAACTGTGCAACCTCAATACTGGTTAAATTTAGAGAGTTCAAAATTTGTGGAAGATTTGTTCAAAAAAATATTATTTTATTAGTGTACATAGACTACTGTAATACTTTTTACGAGTATGAAATAAATTTGTAAATATTATAGAAACTGATATTTCATTTACCCATGAAATGATACTTTAAGAAAAAATATTTAGAGATAAAATATGTGAACTAGTTTTCTTTTCGGGAAAATGTGAATGATAATTTAATTTAAAAAAATAATAAACTTGGAATATTTATATTTTAAAGGAAAAGTTTTAGGTAACTTAGAGAAGTAAAAATGATTTATAACTACTTTTTTGTTTTCGTTGAAGTAAATAATTTTCTTCAAGTAAAAACTTTTTAAAACAACCTTTTTTGCTTAATTTGGTATTATTTTATAAAATGCATTATACATTTTATTAAATTTCTCTTTAACTAACATATTTTCTAATAATTACCTTACAAGAAAAATCAAATAAAATTACATTTTTAAACTTTATGTGCAAAATAAATAACTTACAAAAATTTTCAAAATCAAAATAATTAAAAACAAGTTTTTATGTTTAACTAAAACATTTTTTTCTAAAACACATTATACATTTGCTAAACTTTTGTTAAATACAATATGATTTTGAAAACAAAATATACTTTATATTAAACTTTTGTTTAACTAAAATATTTTTAACTATTAATTTACATAAAAATTACATTCATAAACTTTAAGTCTAAAATATAATTAATGAAAATGCCGTTAAAGTACAAATTTTCAACAACTTTTTTATTTAACTAAAATAACAATTTTCAAAATATATTATACTTTTTATTAAATTTTTGTTTAACTAAATGATTTCATTAAGAAACTTTCTAATTTTTAACTTACATAAATATTCAAATAAAATTACTTTCATAATCTTTAAGTGCTGAATAAATAATTGTTAAAATGCATTGGTGACAAGAAAATAAGTTATATTAGGTTTCCTTTATAATCAAGGAGTTAAGTTGAAAAATCATTTTAACAAAAATAAAAATCTTTTTTAAAACTTTTTCGAAAAAACTGTTCATGCGAAAATAAATAAGATACAGAAAGAAAATAAACGAAATAAAAATTTGATTACGTAAATATTATTTACTATTTATTAAACTTGAAGAATTTATTTTCTCAATACAAACTTTGAAACTTCTAACAAAAGAATAGTTCGTATAAATCAAAAACTTTGTTAAAGTTAAAATAAAGTTGAAGCAAAATAAACGAAATAAAATTTCGATAAACTGAAAATTATTTACTATTTATTAATCATGAAATTTTGTTTTCAGAAAACAAAACTTTGTTTTAAACTTTTAAGAATTAAGTAATAAATAATACTAATTATCTTAAAATAATATTGAATGCTTAGTTGTAATTTAAGAAAAATAATATTTAAATATACTTAGATGTATATATTTTAACCTACTAATATTAATTTCCTGCTCATTCATCATACTTACGTTCGAATTTGTAAAATGATAATTAAGAGAATTGAAACTAGTTTTCTCATTCCTAACTTGAGATGGAAAATCATTGTTACTAATAACTAACTAACTGAAATAAAATGCAAAAAATTAATATTATAATTATACAACTTAAATAAAAGAGAGATATACAAATATTTAATTTTCCTTATAAACAATAACAATTATTGCTTTTTTAAATAACTCTTTTGGCTTTACTTTACAGGTGAATCAAAATCTTATTCTAATCAGTGTTTTTGATTTGGTCGGATTCATTGATTATCGTTCATCTGAATTCTGATGGTGGTCACCATATTGTTCAAATATGCCTCTTACTTGTCCTTCCATTAAAATATTATTCACTACACGACTACATAAAAGTGATTCTTCATGGATTTTACATACATGGAATTGTTCTTGATGAAGTTTATAAAAACATCCATTCCATAATGTCTTCTGCAGATTCAAAGGATAGTATTCCTTTATAGCCTTCCAAATACAATCTACATTCACTCAAGTAGGGGAACATAACAGTACTCTAAATCGTTTGTTGTATCCTCATTAAATGAAAAAAATACTGAGAACTTTTCTGACAAGTGGTATTTATTATCCCTCATTAAAAGGAAGAACACTAAGAACTTAATTCAATACCTTGTTAATAGTATCTTCCAATATCCCTCGATTGATGAATTTTTCTTGTTTACATGACTAGTATCAATAGCAGAAGTACTATCAATACCAGCAGAAACAGATAACATAGATGCTTCTAACCCTTCAAAATTAACAATGCACTGCTCATCTTCTTCCATGGTAGTAACTGCTGTAACTTCCTTAATTTCCATACTATCCTAAAATAAAGAGAAATAAAATCGTAAGTTAAGAATCATTATTTCAAATTTTAAGTTACATAAATTCCATTATCTTATTTTGATTTTTGGTTGTAACTCAAACATAACAAACTATTCTTTAAAACTTTCTAACATTGATTAAACATTTCTAAACGTTTTTAAAAGGCTAATGTTAAGTTTCCATTCTGACTTAAACAAATGAATTCGTAATTCAAACTTTTTATTAAAATAGTTACTGCAGAAAGATTCACTTTGTGAAGTAGAAAAAACTTTAGTTTTATATTTTTTATTTTCTATATACACATCAGCTATGGATTAATTATTTTGTATTTAAACAAAGAATGAATATAAACTATTTTTTGATTTGTTACTCTATTTTTTCCTTCTTTCTCACATTTTTATATTAAAGAACATTTTTTTGTTGTTTTTCCTCTCAGGTGCACGGTAGGAGGGAACAAATTGTTTTTCTTTTTTCATGCTCGGTGCGTGTTAGCACATTTCCCGTCTTTTCCACGAATTCCACTGTACAGGTATTTACAGGAATTTTCTTTTTTGAAATGTGTCGACGCGGATTTATTTTCTTGTTTCGCACCTGTGGTGCTCGGGAGGAGGGAACAAGTTCTTTTGAGCATGTGGTGCTCGGAAAGAGGGAACAAGTTCTTTTCCTTCTTGGTGGAATAAGGTAAAACAAGATATGTTGAACAAGTTTTATTTCTTTAATAACTTTAATGATTGCTGAGGGAAACATATGTTCATTGATAATTTTTTATGTTCTGAATAAACTTAACATGTTAGTACATCTGAAAAAGCATTAATATTTCCTGTTCAATTGTGTTCAAACTATGAAAGAGAACCTTAGTGATATTTTTATAAGTTTAGTTGACTTAGTAGGGCTATCTATCATTCATTTGTATCAAGCTGCAATGATATATATTCAAACTAATATTTCTCGTGGTGAATTGCCAAAAAGTTTTGAAGATGAATTGATTTCTGATTAAGATTGTGAATATTCATGTGCAGAGGAAGGTGAAAATCATTTGACGAACATGCAATAGAGTGGATCTCCTTAGGTGTAATAATAAGATTTTTTATATCAGGGAAACTCCTGTCGCTGTGTGCAAAATATAATTCATGAACTATATATTCTTCAAATAATTGTATATTGGGGAAGCAAAAACGTATCACTATTCTGGCATCACTGTTTTTATATTATTCGTAATATTTTGTATCATGATTGTGTTATTAGTTCAGTCGATGAAGAATAAGCTGTGAGAGAACGTACATAGAAAGTGATTATGCATCTTATTAACTTTTTCGAATTTTCTATAGCTATATTTCGAGACATCAATATTTTACTAGTATTGATATTTTTGAATATTTTTTGTAGCGATTACTTATACAAAAAAGAGGAAGAAGCAATTGCTGCATGTCCATGAATTTGTCCAAAGTAAAAAGACATTTCATTTGCAGCACGAAATATTATAGTAATGTAAGAACGACGTACATATCCTTACTCTAGCATTACCTTAATTTTCTAATCTCATGAAGCTAAAACAGACTTTAATGTTTCCTTCAAATTTTTACGATCGCTGCTTCGGCAATGGATGTGTTTCGTTCATGTCATTTAAAAGAAAATACTATTCCAATAATTTTGCCTTTAGGTTTGCAGCACGGAACCCATCAATCCAAAAGGCCAGACAGTGTTTACAATATATGGAACTGCATGTAACATAAAACTACAAACTTGTGAAACTGGAAAAAAAGTCCAATTCAAGAATTTCAAAGTGGATGGGTATGATAAATTACACGGAAAGCTAATTCCTACGGTTGTTACTGGAATGGACATTGTTGTTTCACGCAAAATAGGGGTCAGGTAAAGATGGGGAAGGGTAGAGTTTAAACAGTCGATACGAGGCAACCATAGCTAGGGAGGAGTTTTTAAAACATACGTGTACTGTAAACGTTCAATCCATTTGAGAATGCGACTGGGACAGGGAAGTAAAGTCTCGCGTCAAATCCAAGCCTTCATTCACGATCACTGTTCTAGTGTAGAAGAACTATTACGCCCACGTGATGCCTTTAAAGGAGGACGCACGGAATATTTTCGTGCTTTGTATAAATGTGCAAAGGATGAAATACTTGAACATAATGAATGCACTAGCCTGTACATTTGGGTCATGGCTTTCTTTGGACCACTTCCTTCTGGTCCCGTCAAAATCCATAAAGGCAAAATATACCTGTTCCAAGTAAAGTCCACGGACTTGTCTTTTGTAAAGTTTTGCCACCAAACGATCTTGCCATTCCACTTTTACCCTATAATGCACATAAAAACTTGTATTTCTCCTTTGCAGAACATGTATGAACAAATTACATGCAAACAATTGTATGAGCAAATTACTTGCAAACAATTGTACTCACACTGACGAGAAACGAGAAATCAAGGGCGTCTTCCGTACACGCGAACTACATCCCTCAATAGAAAAAAGGTTTGTAATTCTGAATACTTATGAAATCTGAGAAATGGAGATGAAAAGAGGATTGTTTCAATCTTATGTAAATACGTTTCTAAAATGAAACAAGAAGCCAGTGGGTTCACACAAGTGTGTGTAACAGACGAACAAAAACAACCGTTCATTCGCTCTTACAGTCAACATGAGAAATTTATCTTGACTACAATAACATTGAAAAGATTGAAGGAATAAAGTACATTTCTAAAATATATTTAAAACTATTTGTTCGGGAAATGGGTACAGCGTACAGATTTACCCCAGACCAAATTTGTTAACAATGCAAAGGAATTTAATAAGTTTGCGTATGCTTCACACTTAGAGATGAAACACGGTGTGCTAATAGGCGAAGAACTTGTATCCTATAGAGATATATAAACGGAAAACACACCATTTCCATTCAGCAGTGTAGTACTTGCAACATTTATTTCCTCTTGAGACCGCCTTAAATTATATGAGGCTATGGACGTGGTCGGTATTTAACGACTCTTTTACTGTGACACAGATAGTATTATATACATTAGACGTCTTGATGAACCTCGATTGTTACCACTTGCAGATTATCTGGGAGAATTAACGTTAGATACCTGAAGGTTAAGAAATGCAAGTCTTCTTATGTGCTGGAATTAAACAATATGCACATGAACTAAAAGAAGTAGCTATAGGTAGAATCCAACACATACAAAATTCGTGGTATTACTGTTACTCAACGAGACCTTAAAACTCTTGATCACTATTATAATTTAGTGACTTAAATCACTAAATAGCAAAGTAATCTTTACTCCAAATCATATCCTTCGTAAATCAGTGTAACGTATTCTATTTAACCGCAATGCAAAAGACATGCCATTGTAAAAGGAAATAAACGTCGGTCGATTAAATCCTTCCAATAGTGAAGATTAAAATACGGTTTTGGAATTGAATAGAATTTAACATATAAAATTGGAATCTGTTCTGAATTTTTATTACAAACTTACAACAGTAAGTTGTATAGTTCTGTGTTCAAATGACATATATTCTGCAAGCTAGATGTCCAAATTGTGTACAACATTGTTTCATTACACTAAAAAATGTAAATCAACATATTATTTCTTTCGAGTGGATTCTTTTCTTACCATATATGTCTGCAATCAACAAAACTTAATCAACAGTTTTTTGTGCATGTCACACATTTTTCAAGTATCACGTTTGATTTCTCGTACGGTTTAATACTTCTTAGTAGTTATGACATGTATCCCTGTGATGTAAACTACACTCGTTTGTATGAGTTGGCTTCTTTAACACTGTTTTCCTAACAGTAGAACAAGATACATCAGAGAAGCTATTCAAGTGTAACACATTTCTAAGTCTATTATAAACAAAAAATATTTTCTATGACTTTTCCAACACTTTGTTTCAGTTATCTTCAATGCTTTTAGCACAATTACATTTTTTACAGCGTTCGTTCATTGTATCACCAATAAAATTATTGTGTACTACTTCATTGTTTTATAACACAAAACAATAACAACAAATTTGACAATTATGTTACCGACCAATGATTACTTGTATCCTAAAAGTAAGAAGATAATATTACTTCATTATACGAGAAATATTTTATACGAGTTGACTTTTATGTATCAGCTGACTATAATCACAATATTTTGAATGACTTCACTTTTTTCTTGCAATGTACCAGGCAAATATTTTGTACGATCGAGCTTTTCCTTCCAAGATTGTTTCATTATATGAACAAATTATATTCTATAACTTTACTTGTTTAATATTTTGTTTCAGTTATATGTAATTACCAATATTTTGTACGACGTCACTTGTATGTAATCACAACCAAATGTTTACCAACATTGATCAATAGTTTGTATCCGTTATGCGTAATTAACAATATTTTTCTTATACCAGTTGGAATGTTCTACTTTGTATATATGTTGATTATGTGTAATAAATAATTTATTTCTAAATCAAACTGTTGCTTTTTTATTTCCATTCCTGAGAAACAACATCCAAACGAACTGTGTAAAGATCTTTTCCAAAGCAAAAGATACAGTTTTTCTACGTATTCTGCACTTGTAATCATTATTTTATCTTTATTAAAAAGTTCTGCAGTGTATGTTCATGATCCGCGTGCGTCTCTATAAAGTTCTCGTAGATTATACTGCATATGGGCGCATATAATAAGGTTTCCACTACCTCCTGTTCAAGGAATTTCACTGATATTTGAACGCAGTCATGAGTTCCAGAGTCAATGGGAATGTGTTGGAAGCAAGCGAGACATATTAGCGGCTAATAGGTTTTCCAATGTTGAATGCTATATGTGCAGCACTCACTTCCACATTTTAACAATCACACAGACCCATCGTTACAGCAACTAAGTCCGACAACAAATGTTGCATTTTTATGCACTTTGTTGACCAATTAAAATAAAGGTTACTACTTGCCACTATCAGTTTTCAAATTGTGCATATAACAGTTTCTGGTAAAAACTAATACGAAGAAACATTAAAACTAAATATCAATGAGTGGAATACAGCAAAGTTGAATTAAGATATTCTGTATTCACTTGATGTAACCTGGTAGTACATGTCGTCATTACTTGCATTTCAATGAGTTGCTGTACTGTTCCTTCCAGTACAATAACAGCTGAAAGTGACAAATAAAATATTTATTAACTTCATTGCAGTTACCAATATTTTATATATTTGGCACCAATTGACGTCATTCCTAATTATCACTAACCAGTTGGCTTGTTATGTTATAAGCAACGATATTTTCTGGTTATGATTTTATGGAAAACATTCACAGTCGTGTATTAATGTATAAAGCGGTATTATGTCAAAGCTGTCTATGAAATATATAGTAACCTATAATCTTAATTTCCTAGTACTGAATATTTCAAACTCGGTGCTTCATTTCACTAGACTTAATTTACTATTGTGGAAGTAATGTTCAGTTTCGGTATTTTTGCTCCATAGGTGACTAAAAGAAACACTACGACTCTGTTGTAGGCTAGATCTCTAATAATGACAAATCCAGTCTTCCATATTATTTTGTCTCATTGTAAGTGATTTTGTTCGAGCGCAATGTCATAGGTAAATATCACACGTAATTGAAAAGTATTTTAATTCCATATCATTAGTTCTATAGCATTACTCAACACCTTACAAAAAATAACAAAGCAGGCTGCTCACGTACAAAATAAAGATTAACTCTAGTGACGAACACCTGTCGCTAATGGTCAACGATAACGTACAACTTGATTCCATTTTTCAAGAATTGTTCCCATTCGTTATTACATATCGTGTCTATCAAATAAATTTGTACTTGTATTGTTGTGATAAACATGTCTACTTTTCCATTTGCACATAGCTGTCAGGGGTCGCGGAAGGGAAAAAGATGCAGCTGTTTCGAATTCTCTTAAAATATAGTACTGTGACCATACGATCTCATTATTAATCATTCTAGTTTCCATATGACGAGGCGTCCAAAGTTAGAACGGTTGTTACTTTACATCCTCCTTTACATGTGATCTTACATAACAATGAATAGACAAAGGGATACATTGTACAAAAATGTCGTCACATACCCTACATATGCTACTTTAAACATAAATTCTAACATCTCATTCTCTGTATACTTATTCGTTTCTGTTGTATACATATCACAGAGAAGCGGGTTATACCATATACAAAGGACCTGTCCCTCTGGTCAATGGAGTGTTCTTCCTATACGCAAACATACTTCATCACATATCTACGTCGAGTGCTCCTTTCTTCATTATGGTATACAATGTCTAGTACTATACAAGTTAACTATCGATACGACAAGGACTAAGCTATATGTAAAAGATCTGTCCCTTTCCCATTGACTCCACAAAACAGTTACAGCAGTACGTATTACTACATGTAGATCATGTAGGGAAGCAAACATTGGATTTTCCTTTGACTGAAGGTTGTTGAGTCTCCGCCATACTCTTAGCTGGCTCCTTACGTGCTCTTTTCATAAACTTTTCAGCCTTTTCATTTGTCACCTATTGCAGTTATTGAAAATGATGAAGAAATTCTGTGTGTCGAAAAGTTAGAAGATACAACGAAACGTATTCTGTTGATGACAGTACTATAAGTGTTATGGCGCGCGAGACAAGGACGCCAGCAACCGTCAAAGGTATCGCCCAGAGAATCTGAAGAACACCACTCCAGATGCAAAATCCATTGCACTGGAAATGTAAATCCCACAACGAATCATTTACATTTGAAAGAATACATTGTGGTTAAAGTATACCGAAGAAGTACAGAAAAGCTAATGACAGCAGCTCTACGTGACCTAAGAGCCACAAGAGCGAAAATATTGTTGTCGAAACACGCGAATGGCAGCCACCGGCTAATCCTTTATAGAAATGAGAAACTTTTTACGGTGGAACGAAAACTGAACAGCCAAATTAACAAGATTTATGTACATAGTTTTCGGCAAGCAGCTGTCAATCTTCCTAATGTGGAAAGAGATCATCAGCATGTGTCACTAATGATTTGGTGGAGAATAGCGTATGAGGGTGTAACCGAACTGTATTTTTGCCAACCGGGTATAAAAACGGGCCCAAATCTACGAAAGCAACATTTTGGGGAAGGTATGAAGCTCTTAAACCCAACCTTGTTTGTGGGTAAACATTGCTCATTCCTGTGGGATATAACGCCCGAATACAAAGCTATGTCCACAAAATGTTGCTTGCAGCCCAACGTGTCCAAGTTTATCGGCACTAAAGATTGGCCTACAGGAAGCCCCGACCTTAATCCACTGGACTATCGCTAGTGGAAAATTTTGGAGGAAAGGGACAGCTCCAAGTCTCATGGAAGTATCGAGTTTCTGAAAGCAGATTTGTTAAAGCCAACACCTCAATACCTCTAAATACTACCCTCTTACGTGCGGCGATAGATGAGTGCCCGGATCGTTTGAAAAAGTGTCACGTCAAAGGGTAGTCATTTTTTAAAACCTATATGTCGTGTACGTTGTGTAGATAGTAGTTAACAAATAACATGCATTCACTATTTCTTGTTGTCATTTCTGTGCACACGTCGTCCCTTTGTATGAGGAGCAGGATGGCACGACTAGGTAGAGTCATAAATTATGTACGGTTCCATCAGAGTTGGCATGTTTGAAACAATATTTACTTTCCGAGGCTAAATAGATAGTGTCCAGTACTTATAATTATACATTAGATTTTAATTTCTTGTACCGTATCAGAAACGAACAGCATAAAATTAAAACTTTCGAATCAACTATGGATCTCATTATATCCCTCAAAAGCATATTTATACCAAAACGTACTTTACCAATGATTTTCTGGTAAAATTTCAGTCCAGATTGATCTATTACAGTACGCTCTTCTCTTCTGAAATAATCGAGCAAGATTAAAGACGCTTGACTTTAGGAGGACGGCCATGACGAACTTAGTACATTCCACCCAGTGTACATTGTTTTCATTTTTAAGCGTTTTACAAAGAAACGCGTCTGTCAGATTTAGATTATAAGTACTTATTCTTTAGAATTAATCTTTTGGTCACTACGCCTATTTAAGGACGAAAGCAGTTTTAATCGTGCTTTCTGTAGGTTTTCTGATCCACCTAATTCCTTGTTTAAATTTGGTTGAAATATGTTGCCTGTGCCTTCATATTACCTTCCGGTACTCTCTTGACATGCACCCAGGATTGTTTGAATGTAGGTACACCTTGATCGTTGATATTTCTCTGCGTCTCTCAACCACTATAATTCCTCTTTTAAACTCCGATAATGTATTTGCGTTGTCATTATGAGACTGACTCGTGTTCAACCCTGTTCACGATAAAACAGCTCATTACTGATGAAGGTAGGTCTTGGCAACTCCGCAACCTTCCATGTGATGCTGGCGAAATTTAGCTATTACACTCTTCATATCCTGTGATTGCCATGTCAGTATAATGGAGTAGGTAATTCATATTTCTAGTGGGAATTCATAATTCATAGTGGGAATTCTATGGTTGGGAGAGAAGTACGTAAGGTATTTGGTGAAAACATCAATATTTTGTGAATAAAAGAGGTAAATATATTAGCAATCATGTGGACGTTACAAATTCAAAAAACTTTATTGAATTAACTTCAGAGCTTTGGTTCCATAAAAATGAATTAATATGCGTCTTCATCTACACGAAACATATAGAAAGAGACTAGAAGAGTGATTACACTCACGGTACACCAACTAATACATACATTTTTTGTCATTAGTTGTGACTCCAAGACGTTTCATAAACATAAACCAAACAAAGAAAGCTTGGTATAAAAGCATAAAAGAACATGCTATTCCACCTCACCAATAAAACCATAAATGCTTTTATGGCTTTTAAGGTCCATTAGTTTTCACAGCAAGAAAAGTGTGAAGATAAGCCTTAAATGTGTTTTCTTTTTGTTGTCGCAATGCTCTTTAAAACACTATATTGCGTGTTCAATAAATCTTCCTAAAACAGAAAAATAACGACTGCACGTTCATATAGCTCCTAGCTATTTCATTCCGTAATGTATCACAGGAACTACACAGAATAGAAATATAATCTATTAATTATTTTCTTATAATATTACATCGAAATGCCTATTTATTATAACATTTTTTTTCGTTATGCTTCAACGAAACAAAATAAACATAACTTGGTTATCTTTCGTTCGATTATCTGCATTTTTGAGTTATTAACAAGTGAACCGGCTTCCATAGGGAATCTAATTCCATAGGGAACACAAAATATGGTTATACAAAACCATTTTTAATATATTTTACAACGGATTCTACATCAATTTTATTTCCATAGTTTCTGTGTAAGGTAAACTAATGGAGTTAAATTCCTACAGCCTACCTGATTACAATGTCTCCATCTAGAGCTGTAATGTATGATTGAGGTCAGAAGACTCACATATCAGACCAAGGTTTGAGATATGTGAAGTGAGTGTTGACCTCCTACTTGAGTTCCTTTTGATGCTGAAAAAATAATATATTCTTACAAATCGGACGTCTGAATATAAGTTGGATTCATGGTGGTAACTCCAAAGCGTGAAATATTAGATAGTTGGTGAATTAGCGATAAGGGTATGAAGATCAACTTAATTAGCGGTAAGGGTGTGAAGATCAACTTCCAAAAGAGTCCAGCTATCATATTTACAACAATGTTTGCATTGAGAATGGATGAAAGCTTATAGGTTGAATGTAGACACCTTTTTTCCGTGCACTTGTAGGTCATTTTTAAAGTACTCGTAAATTGCGCAAATATATATTTACAAAGCAAAACTCAAGAGTAACAGTAAAGCCCAATCCAGAATGTATTAACTATTTTAATCACTGTTTAAATATTATCATAAGGATATCTCTTTGTGTAAAACGTAGAAACGCACATTTCAGAAAAAAGATACTTTGCTAGATTTCAATGGCATTTCGTGTTCCAAATTTGTACAGACAACGAATAAATATGTTTAACATAAAGTTCTATAATGACATAGAAATCTAAATTGATTTACTAGCTGATATTCTCTTCAGAAATCGGTTACCGCTTGAACATCACTTCAATTCATCCGAATTCCCTGCTGAGCTCCACAATGTATATGAAATTAAAATACCCAATAATTATTATAGGCAAGCACACTGCAGAAACATAGGAAAAAAACATTGATTTGATGTTGATTTGACGTCTATCTGTTCAACTCTGTAATCGATTGCGCATTATTTAAATGTTTCATCGTCCAGACAACTTTGAATATACACACCAAATCAAAAGAGCGAAATTCCGCTGGATTTGATCGGAAGAGAGACCACTCTTTTAGAATGAATCATTATAGAAGAAAAGATTAGAAATTTCCTCTCACAAGGGATGGTATCTATGGTAGTCCATTACGTAGTCCATTACGATGGGATCATAGAGGTATTTTAGGTGAATGTCCATCAATTCAAAACCGTGTCCATCTTTTCAACACGAAAACGACGTTATGAAATGTTGAAAATATTAAAAAAAAAAAAAACAAGCAAAATGGAGCATTTATTCGTAAGTAGCAAGAAAGAAAAGTAATGTACTTATGAATGAAAGTTAATCAAAATAACTTAAATTCGAGGAGATTTGAACCCAGTCCCTTACAGCTTCCAACCTATCCAAGTCCTTATCTCCGCAACAAGCCGTCCAACAGTCATTATACACCTTCGAAACGGTTTTTTTCTTCTCGTCAGTTTTCTAAGAACAGCGTTCAGAAATTTCTTGTACATATCCTATTTCTACGTCTTCTGGTATGTTTTTCTAACAAAAAAGTTTATGTTTTCTGTTGTCATTTTTAACTGAACGCAACGAATTTCACAGTATATCGTAGTCTTTCGATAACCTTCGCAGT
>JAGDQP010017254.1:23251-38914 GCA_022664845.1 Lepisma saccharinum | reverse complement strand
CAAGAATCATAGAAATGAAAGATGGGCTTCCAACTCGAGGGAGGAAAATGAGAAAGAGCTGAAGACAAAACAAACAAACATAAACTTACAGCACTGTTGGATTACAATTATATGGCAATTCTACAATTGTAAGATTGAAGCATAAATTTGTATTGTTAGTTTGTGCTCTGGTAGCATAACGGTTTGCTAGGAGTTTATTTATCGTTTGTCGCTTGTCATTTGGAGTGATGCCGTTGTACTTGTGAATATACTTTGAAATTTTGCAGACTTAAAGAAGTACCAAGCAGAGAAAAGCAAACATTTCCGACATATTTTTCTGTTTAACAGTGGAGCAAAACCAGCGGATGGGGTTTTGATTAAGACCTTTCAAATTCGTCGATTCACGTCAGCCAATCAGCGAATTTGCAAATGTAATGAACTTTAACCAGCCAACCATCGTGTGACACTTACACTTTATGGGAAAGATTCAGAAATTAGCTATGTAGGCACTGCACGGCTTATGCCAAAACAAAATAAATCAGCGGATAGTCATTTCTGCTTCTTTGTTTGACCTGGATCGGTTAGCTTTATGAGAACATGGGTCATTCCTGTCCAGGATTGTTACTGGTGAAGAGAAATGATACGCAATTCAAGACAAACGACTGGGAGGCCTGCAAGAAGTGTTGTTGCGACACGATAATTCACTGCCGTAGTACTCCGCTAACATGACAAAAATAGTTACCCGGAGTTTGACTGAGAGGGTTCTTTCACATCCCTCTTATTTACCCGATCGTGCGCCCTCAAATTTCCACCTTTTTTTCGTTCTCTATCCAACAATATTCAAACAAACTCCTTTGATAACTAAAATATTCTTCAAACTTAGATTGGTGAATTCTTTCGCTCCAAATCAGCAAATTTGTACAGGAGTGGAATCGCTGATTGGTTTGTATTCTATTTGCATCTCAAATAAAGTTACAACTAAAAACACTATAAATTTGTATGCATGAAATTGACTTATATTTTCTCTACTAGAGTGTACGATATTCTTCTTCCGTTTGCGTAGAAAGTTGGCCAAGTGTGTTATCTCTAATTATAGTTCAATTAACTTGTTTATTGTCATAAATAATTATGTTTAATCTCATAAGATAAAACATTTGAAAGGTATAGTATTGTTCTTTATTTCCTGTAATTTTATAAACGCTTGCAATTATAAGTATTAATCATTAATATTAATAATGAGAAGAAAATTAGGGACTGTAAAGACGTCCCTTAGGCATCTTAATTGGCTTTCAAATCTAAATCCTAAATCTTCTACATCTAAATTTAAGATACATTGCCTTAATTGTACTTATTTTAATACACATATAAAATATACACACTTTACGAAATATTCATCTTTTCCGTGACCTCAAAACCAGGCGGTCTAAGTATCAATAATAAAAATAATAATAGAAATATCAGCACCTAAAATGGTGACAGGCAGGCAATTAGGAACTATTCCTTGTACCCTATCTTCACCAGCAGAGAAACATAAAATGAACTTGAAACTCCAAAAGATGAAAATACAGCAAAACGAAATGATTGACCAAAAACATTACAAAACGAAGTTAATTTTCAATCACATAGATTTTTAGTGAAATTTCAGTGATTTTTATCGTGGTATGGCAACACTATTCAATAGTGTCTTTCTACCTGATTGCTGTGAGACGATTTCCGAGTAGGAAAGAGACAAGAAAAGACAAAGAAGGGCGTAAAGAAATAGGAAGAAAAAAAGAAGCGAATGTAGAAATAGGACAAGACAAATTTGTGAGAAGGTCCTGCAGACCACAGCAAAAATTCCCTCTGAACCTTGTTGAGAGTTAGAAGATAAAGATGAGAGGAAAGTAAAAAAAAAAAAAAAAGGAAAGAAAAATAATGCCTTGAGCTGTCCGTGTCAGGTTTGTTCTATTTTCTTTCTTTCTTTTCGTTTCGTTGTCTCAGAAGAAACGAGATAAGACAGACGACAACTAAAGAGTTCTGAAGGAAGAAAGACAGTTTGAAAAGTATTGTCCTCCTTGCTTTCCTTTTCTGTCCTTTTTTTTTGGGGGGAGGGGGGTCCATTCTGTTTCTGGTGATTGAAAGCAAAGATAGATAGCAGAGACATCTTTCTAGGTCCATAATTTAGGGTCATAGTTTAGAGATCCTGGTACAATTTATTTAAACTGAGATATGATTGGATAGTCCAGATAAAATAGTAGCTGGAACGTCAGCGAAAATGAATAGAAAATTAAATTGACGTATAAAAACATTAATGTTAATATAGTTGTATTATTATTAATATTAACCCATATAGCATGCAAACTTGCAACAAATTTGTCAATCACTTGCTTCTAAAGCTTGATATTATGTTGAGCTTAATAAACAAGCATGAAACAGACTTGTTGAGACAACATTGTTGCTGGTTGTCTTAGCTAATTTAATTCAAGCTTGTTGGAACAAGCAATTATACGAAGAAGCTTGACAAACTTGAAATTGACTTGAATTTTGTTTCGTTGCGCTTCTGCGCTGAAGTCTCTTCATATGCTAGGAATGTTTTAGTGTAAGCTATCTTCCTCACTCATTTACTACAGGCTTCTATTGCAAGCTCCCGTCCATACAATTAATTTTATCTTCATGTTTATCTTGCGATCAGATGAACTAAGTATAAAAAGCGCTTGAAAAGATATCTAGGGAGTGATTCCGTGGTCTGGTAACTAAAGCATAGGTGACCCTGGGATGGCCGTTGAGTCCCTACTTCGTTCATTGAACGGAGTGATTCGGAGCCTACTTTACCAAAAACCGTAGGTCCCGTTCTAAGAAATTCACCAGTTCGTTAAATCCCTAATTATCAATTCAAACAATCATTCAAACTGCAGCATTGGATTGGTGTGTTAGTGGTCCTCGGATCGATTCCCACCCAGAGCAACGTTTTTCATTATATCGTACATTTTAATTTTCTTTTATTGTCCTGTTAAGCCTATTTCAACCTTCATACTTGTAAACTAGACCGCTTGACTCATCCATTTGTTATACTTTTTTGGCTCGATTTGCTAATCTTTTATTAAGTTGTTCTACTTGTCAAACATAAACAAGTGAGCGTTGCGATTCAACTAACAATCCCTAAGACTGCAAGAGTCTCTTAATTAGGGCCCTTAGCAGAGTAAGCTTTATTCAAACTTGTTGGAAGCCTGCCATATCAAATGGATAAACTTACGTCAAGCTAGTCATCGCAAGTCTGAAGCTTGAATAAAGCTTGAATCATACTTACTATTTTGCACCTAACAAGCTTGCCGTATCAAACTTGTTACAACAAGCGGGAAACAAGCCTGTCATGGCGCTAACGGCCAAATATATTAATACAATTGTCTACGTTCAGCTTGAATCAAACTTACAATATCAAGTCAACTTACTAGAGTCAATTTGAAACTTGAATCAAACGTTTTATATCAATCATAACTATACAAGCGAAGGAAAATCAACTTAAAATCAAGCTTCACAAAAAGCTTCCATGTTGTGTGGGCTGGTTCTTTATTGAAGAGAGTACTGACTTTCTACCACGGTATGCAACCCACTATAATAACATAACTGTTATGTGAGGCAGCATACGTCCTCAAAATGCCTTTTCTAACACGGTCGCATAAAGCAGGAAAATGGGGTCCGTTATTATTAGCAATAATTCCCGTTATGCTATCAAGGGACCTAAAATGAACTTACTTTTCAGTTCCAATAACTCTTTGGTGACTTTGTTATTAAATATTGAATTCCGTCATTATGCACTTAATTACCCGACGCTCACTAGGAAACGGCGCCAAGTTTAGGGATCTGTAATTTGTGTTCGAAAAAAAATCCAAAATCCAACAGTATTCACATATTCGTTTCAACACATGAACAGATCATTAGAAAAAGGTGACTTTTCCTAGGGATGCTGTGAAGCTTACAGGAGTTTTTCTCTATTGTATGGTGTGTGTGTGTGTAGGGAAGGCACACATATCGCTTACTACATACAGTACATTATTACCTTACTCATCGAATTTACAATTTATAGTTTTAAACCATTATAAGCACGATTTGTTACCAAAAAATAATAAAATTCGAACAGAAAGCTATTTTTGCTAATAGTGTTAAAGATCTTTCAAATGGTCAGGTTGCCTAAATTTTGATTTAAAAAAAAAATCATTTTTTTCGGTAGACCTCAAACAGTGATGGAGGGGGGGATGTTGTCATGGTGATGTTTCCAGGATTGTTTGTTACATTATTATGGTAACTGTTATCGTTTGTGTAAAATTCAATTTTTTTTGGTAATATTTGACAGTCCAAGAGCAATTTCTCCCAAAGACTTTAGTGAAACTTAAACAAGATAGTATTTTATTGTAACATGAATTGAATTACTTTTCAAATGACATGTCACTTGATCCACTTTGTCGTTTAAGTAACTTGAACGTTTGCCACTAGACCACAGAAAATAAGGCATCGTGGAAAGGTTAGTAGTATTGTTGATTTGTGATTTTTTGCGGGGAGACAGTTCCTTCTCAGAGTTTTAAGTAAGAAGGTGAGGTAAGATGGAAAGGGTCAACTTACAAGAAACACTCGCCAGGTGTCAAAGCCCGATTTTTGATGAGAACTCGTGTGTAGGTACAGTGCCTAGATAAGCCTTCACAGACAAAATTATGGGTGCAACCGTCAACAAAGAACGACAGAGAAACCCGAGAAAGATGGAACGTAGAGAAAAGTAAATACAATACAGAGTACGCAAAACGTTTTTTCTTTTACAAACGTTACATATATTGAAAGCAAATGGCTATGGATACTGGACAGAATACAATACATGCTGGAGGGTGTGACAACAATGGTCGCCATCTTGAAAACGGCCATCTTGACTATGCTTCAAAAATTTTTAAATAGTAAATGGGTCATGTGATATATCAATTTGTACTGGAACGTTCCAAGAAGCCCAATGATGAAATCAATTTTGGTATAACTCTAATCCTGTAAGACAAAATGGCACGTGAATTTGAACGGGAGAATTTCACTTTCACGTAACTTTACGCCTCACACATTCTCCACATCAATTTCACGTATCATTTTGTCGTACAGGATTAGAGTTATGCCAAAATTAACTTCGTCATTGGGTTTCTTGCAACATGCCAGCACAGATTAACATATCACATGACCCATTTTCTTTTTTTTTTTTAATTAAAGCATAGTCAAAATGGCCGCTTTCAAGTTAGCGGTCATTGTCCTCATACCCTTCAGCTTTCAATATATGTAACAGATCATAAAAGAAAAGGCGTTTTCCGTACTCTGTATTGGATTTACTTACTCTCTGCTTTACTTCTTTCCTTGCGGGCTTTACTCTTATGCTTTACTTTCGGGCACAGGAATGGAGGAGATATCTAACAGGACCTTTATTTAAGATAACGTCTCGACATTCGCCTGGGGGAACTGAGAACATTGGAAACCTTCATTGAGAATGACCGGCGACGGTTAAACCTGAACCCGCAATACGCATTCGAAGTTAGCTATTACAACCACTGAACTATGGAGACTGGGTTCGCTGTATAATAAGCCGCTGGAGCCCCTGAATCAACGTGAAATGAGGAGTCAAGAAGCCAAGGGATATAAGTAACATTGACGAATAAAAGAAAGTTCGAGGTAATCTTTTATATGTAACTCGAAAGAAATGTGACACAAATCATACAGGGTGAGTCAGAAAGATGTGGATAAACTTCGGGTGATTCCTGAGATCAAAACAAGAAAAAAAAAGTTCTCTATAACATTTTCTCGAATTCCGCTTCGTGTAAGAGATACAGGGTTGCCAGCTTGGAATCTAAAATTGACTGCTGAATTTTTTTTAACTGAACAGAAAGATGTGGACAAACTTCGAAACAAGAAACATGTACATATGAATATCAGAAAAAAGTGTACTATACGTAGTTTTGATATCAGTTGATTTTTGGATTCCAAGTTGGAAAATATGTATTTATAAGCGGAATTCGAGAAAATGTCAGCCAACCTTTTTTTTCTGGTTTTGATCTCAGAAATCATCTCCTGAAGTTTGTGCACATCTTTTATGTCAGTTATGCTAGTTTTACGTATATTAGTCTAAGGGTAATTTTTTGTCGTGAGGGTAAAAGTGATTGAGAAGTGATGTATTCCATTGCGACTAATAAGAGTGTGTCCTATCGTGAAGATGAGAAGTAAAATATAGTGAGCTTCTAGCGCAATATAATCGATGACACATGAATTTCCGCCACAAGCTTGGATGACTTGAGGACAGAAGAGAAGTTGTGTAGTAAATGACTGCTGATTGAGGGCAAGAGTGATCTATAAGGAATGTCAGGGTCACGAGAGGGAAAGCCTTATCTTTCGTGATGGTGCAAACATGTGACAATAAATGTGAATTTATGTCGTGATAATATGAAAGGTTAGTGACGACAAGATTGCTTTCATTTCGCAACACTGGGTAAGTCAGAACACGTATGAGCTTGCACGACGGTGAAGACAAATAAGGACAGGAAAGAGAAGCTCCAATTTTGATAATTGAGGCAAGGATAGACTCCCGCCTTGAAAGTGTGGATGGGAGACAACAATGATGAGCTTATATCGCGAAGTTGAGGATCACTGAGAACAAGAATACGGTCTTATCCCGTAGTTGAAGATGACTGAGAACAAGAATACAGACTTATCTCGAAGTTCAAGATGAGTGAGAACAAGAACACGGTCTTACCTCGAAGTTCAGGAAGAGTGAGAACAAGAATACAGACTTATCTCGAAGTTCAAGATGAGTGAGAACAAGAACACGGTCTTACCTCGAAGTTCAGGATAAGTGAGAACAAGAATACGGATCTTTCTTGAAGTTGAGAGCAAGTGAGGACAAGAACAAGGTCTTATTTCATCGTTGAAGGTAACTGAAAACAAGAATACGGTCTTATCTCGAAGTTCAAGGTAACTGAAAACAAGAATACGGTCTTGTATCTCGAAGTTCAGTGTGAGTGAGGACTAAGGTAATTTCGGAGGAAAGTGTGAGTGATGACAAGAATAAACTTCCAAGATGAGAGTGAGGAAGGACAAGGATGAGCTTCCATCGCAAACGTGAGAATGAATCAAGACAAGAACAAACTTCGTACCCATGTGAAGGTGAATGTTTTACAAGTGTGAACTTCTATAAATAAGAGGAAAACGAAAAAGAACAAGCATAAGCTTTCATCAGATAGAACAAAGATAAGATTCTATTGCGATGCTAAAGACTATCGCGAACGAAGATGATACTTTATCACGACGATAAAAGTGAGCAATCAGAAAGACGATCTGCCAAGATAAAAGTGAATGTGGATAAGCATGAAGTTCCAGCGTGTACATGAGGATGAGTGTGCTTCCGTAGCAAATGCGCGCGTTAACTTGCATCAGAAAGATCAGCGCGAAGAAGAACAGAGCAAACTTTCATTTATATTTTGAAACTAACAATAATAAGAGTGTGGGCGAGGGAACGTTCATTGCACAATGATGTGAGTAAATTAGAATATGACAAAATGAACAGTTTTGGTATAGTATTTCCTTCCTACAGCTAAAAGAGCGGAATGAAACGTTTAGTCGTTACGAAATGCGTTGTTACGCGTCATCCTCCAACATTACTTCCTTATTTATTTACCTGTGAGCCTCAATTCCTGGAAATAATTACTCAGAAAATCAACATCCAAGAGGTGTGTATGTGTACGAATAGCGAAACCTTATACCGTCTAAAACGAAATAAACGAAATACGTCTCGCAGCGCAGCGAAGATCTTTTCCTCTTCCATTCAACAGATCGAAACCGAAAAAAAAAAGAGAATGTAATGACAGGATAGGGAGTACTTAGTTAATGGTGGTAAGGATGTTCTGAGAAAGACGCCCGTAATGGATGCGGTTAATTATGGACATGTTTAACTTGGTTAGAAGATCGGTCCCGGCCGCCATCCATTTTTCAGAAATCCATCTGGCTGGACTTCGTAAATTAATTACTGAAGGTAATCAGAAAGAGCTCGTACGGAACAGAGAGAGCAGAAACAGATAGATGGTTGCCGCACTTTCAAACACACACACACAGACAGAGGGAGAGAGAGAAAGAGATGGAGAAGAAGATAGAATTAGAGAGAGACGAAAAGTGGCACAGTAACAAATTTAGATGCTGGATATAACTCGGGAAGTCTTAACACAAAACCGCAATTTCGAGGTGTTGGGTAATGCTTGTTGGATGATATTTTATAGCGCATGTCATCATTGCTAATGTACTCAAGCTGACTGCCTTTTCTAGCGTTGGAATCTTTCTGACAAATTGATTGCCTTCGTTGAAATGCCATATATTTATTAGCACGGAGGATAATCTTGATGAGTGACCTAGATACGAGTCATGAAGAAAAGGAACACATCAAATAAACGACTGCTATTCATTGCATAGAACAATTATATTAACACAGTAATTAAAGAACTGAGTAATGACCAGTGCACTATAAAACCTTTTGAATAAAACCCAGAAAGATGTGCATTACAATAGTTACTATGGGATTATATGGATATCTTTTGCGAAGGTCCTATAGTGGTTTTGTATTTATAGATTGTGATACTTTTGAGATTAGAAAAAATATTTCCATCTGAGCCTTTCTATGAATTTCTACACTTTGTGCAATTGTGTCATGATGAACTGTGGCTAGTGCTCTTTCAACCCGTTCTGGCTCTTGACCTGAATACCTCAACCTGACTCGATCCGACCTGTGAAGTGAGTGACTCTGACTCAATCTGACTCGCGACGCGAGTGAGTCTGTTTCAACCCAACCCGTGATTCGATCGAGTTTGACTTGACCCGTGATTATGGTCCCAACCCGACACCTGACCTGACCCAACCAGTGAGCCGATTAAATCTGATGCGATCAGTGACCCGAGATCTTTGACTTGTTACAACCCGTGACTCGAGTAATGCTGACCTTACGAGACCCATGATCCAAATGAGGCTAACGTAATCAGACCTCTAAGTCGGGTGAGTCTGACGAAACTTGTGGCTCGAATGAATTTTACCAGTGTCCTTCTAACTTGATGCAAGGCGCGACTCTAGTGACACGATCCGTAACTCAAGTTAGTATGATCCAAGTACCTGATCCGACCAGTGACCCGAGTGATTCTGCCCCGACCTGCCCCGTGACCGTGACCTGAACACCTCAATTCGATTCGATCTGACCTTCGAGGTGAGTGACTCTGACTCGCGACTTGAGTGAGTCTGTCTCAAGCAAGTTGAACTTGACCCGTGTCTATGACCCAACCCGAGTTGATCTCTGACTTATTCCAGCCCGTGACTCGAGTAAGGCTGACCTGACCAGACCGGTGATCCAAGGGAGGCTAACCTAATCAGACTTCTAAGTCAAGTGAATCTGATGTAACTTGTAACTCGAGTCAATATGACCTGAGTCCCTCTGACCCAACCCACTCATTGACCTTAGTGTGTCTGACAGAACCTCAACCCGTACATTGTCTCCTGCGCACTTATTTTACCATTAATCTTCTTCAATATGTAATGAGAAACGTGACAGGTTTATTTGTTTTGTAGTTGTTTGGTTTGTAAAAGTACAAACTGGCTGAGACAACCCATTTCCTTCCCCCCCTCCTGTCAATTGTGTTTAGTACTTTATTCGTAGGCTAATATAAGTTCTTATAACAATGTTCTAACTCGTAAAAGTCCGTATATTGACGTCGTTAGATATTTAAGATTTAACGAAGTGATCATATCTGGACTAATTGAGTTGTGCAAAGAATTAATTCATTTTCCTTTATATTGTAGTCCAGTCTTTCTCAACCTTTTCTACTTTGCGACCCCTTTTACCATGTCTTCTGGCCAACGATGTAAAGTGCTTATCCTTCTTATAATAACTGTTTTCACTTTGAATAAAATAACCCCACCCTACACACACACACTCATGATTTTTATGGCAGTGATGGATACGTACATTTTCAAGTAAAAATACATCTTTCCCCGCGCTATGTATGAATAGAAAGGAAGGGTAAGTAGGTATTTCACTGCTCCCGAAAAAATGCAACCTGTCAGGAAAAAGTTGGAACTGCAGCAACGGTTGGAATTCTGAGAACTTGAGTTCGTTTCAGAGATAATTTTTTGGGAAATAATTTGTTGAAAAGACTAGTTCAAATGCGCTATTACGTGTAGTTCACAAAAGAGAATAAACCTCCTATACCATAACAACAATCCTCTTTTGCTACGTTTAGCAATAAATATTCTAAATTATCATGTAGAATTTGGAAAACAAATGTCATTGTCTTTAATATTATGGATTAGACATTTCTTCAGGGAAGAGCGTTCAACGATGGAGTTCTGCGGTGTGCAATCCAGCAATGAAACAGTGGAGAAGTTGTAGCATCTCCCGCCCCACACTACAGCACTCCAGTTACCAAGATGGTATTATAAGGGAGTATATTTTCACAAATTACTAGTACGCATCTTTCAGGATGTAAACAGAATTAACCTGAAGCGAGTATTTAACGTTTAAAGGCAACGTTTTATAAACTTGTTTCAGTTTCGTTACCATGGTAACATGTACATGTTTTAACATTCAAGTGTGGCTGTAGCGTTAAGGGTATATCCCCGCCATTAGTTTGTCAAACTTGGCTTATTTGGTTCAATCACTCCTTCCTCATGCTCGAATATGTTTAATAATTGAGTATCGTTACTATGGGAACAACAAATGTTAACATTCTAATATGGTTCAAGCCTTAAAGAGCATTTGCTTGTATCGTTATGCTAAGTTTGGCCGAAACTCGCCCAGTAAAGACTAATTCACACATACGGTGCCGTGCCCATGCCATTCCCCTGCCATGCACCAACAGTGTCGTCTTAAAGAGAAACCATCCCGGTCGCAATAACATCTTCCTCCTTGCAATCCATCCTTAGAACTGGTGTAGAAAGCACGGCACGACATGGGAACGGCACCCATGGCTAATTCACACATACAGTGCCGTGCCGTGGTCCATGAAGTTTCTTTTTAATTGTGACATTGAAAATGCAGTGAGTTGTCTTTTTTTAATTCACACATACAATGCCGTGCCTCGACAGTGCCGTCTTGAAGAGAAACCGTACGGCGCTGAATTAGCCTTAATTTTAACGAAATCCTGGAATGTGTGTGTAATAATTAAGTCTCGTTTCCATAAAAGAAAAAATCATCAAAATTCCGTTTCATTTTTACATGATTGAAAGATCTGTCCTATCCTTATGTCAACCTGTAACTTTATTTCAAGAATAATCTTGTTTTCTGTTATTTCTTTTTTTCGATTTTCCTTATTCTTGTAGCTTGTTGAAGATTTTGAGAACAACTTATTTTCCACATTTTGGTTAATTGTTTTTAGACGGGTTATTTTCTCTATTTTTTTCCTAATGAAAAAAGTTCATTTCCTTTGATGTCGCTTCCAAATAATGGTTCATTCAAACAGTGGTGTCGCTTCTTGCTTCGTTCGAAAGCCTAGAGTTCACGTTTTAATGTTAGAGCATTGTTGCAACCCTTTCCTCATTTTTTTGTATGATATAGGTAGGGACAGTAGAATTTCGTGAGTTCGCGAAAACTTTAAAACACCTAAGAAATCACATGTAGTAAATAAATGCTTGTTAACATATAACTCACGAAATACTCACGAAATTTGGATATTTTGTTTCCATCCATGAATTGTGAGCTCTAGTCAAGAAATTGTACGATTTTTATTTAATTATTTATTCGCGAAAATAATGTCTAAGCAACTTGAAAAATATCTTTAAAAAAATCTATCATTGAACTCGCATAGCACACAGAATATTACAACAGATTCTTCTATAGATGCTAGCCAATTAACAAAACATGGCTTTCCATCTAGTGGGGGAAATACGAACTACATGATCACAAGGGCATTCAACGGTATTTGAGGTGCAAGGTACTTTATCTGGGTTTTTATCAGCATACCTTAGTGGAAGGTTTATGTCTATAGTTTTAAAATGTCATTGCAAATAATTATTATTTATAACTTTGAGCTATTCAAGAAATTTACACTTGTACTGAAGAAATTTTACCTTGTACTGACGATTTTAAAAACCTTTTTCACTCACGAAAATTAAACACCCTTATATAGGAAATTCCTCTGTCCTTAGATATTGGATAAGCATTGGTAAATTCGTGACAGTTGCCAATTTCGTTATAATTGAATTTAGTTATGTGACGACATTTCAAAGAGATGTCGGATTATCTCTTGGTAATACTGTACGAAAACAACTATACAGGGTGTCTCTAAACTAATGCTCGGAACTTCGGGAGGTTATTATCTACAGTAAAACAGGAAGAAAGATCGTTTGAAGAAATTCCGAAATCGGATTAGTTTTCGAGCTACAGGCTTGCAAAGTCAAGGTGGCATCGCCAGAAGTGAGTCATACAATACATTTATTCAAGTAATGTTTGTGATTGACGAATACAGCTTAGATGTTTTTTTTCTATGCTTACCCTATTGAATCGTTCACAAAAAATCTTTGTCAAGCATACCTCAATCATTAATATTGTTTGAAGAGAAGTATCGGCTACTACTTTGATTGTGATTAGTTAAGCCGACACCGCTTACGTCATTATATGTTGAGATGTGACGTTATTTGTGATGATGCCGCTATAACTTAGAGTGCCTTTAGCTCGAAAACTATTTTCTTCTTTGAAGTAAATAATCACCTCGCGAAGTTTGCACAATTATTTCAGGGACATCCTGTATAGTTGTTTTCGAATGACTTCGTGAAAACTGACCCATTACGTCACCAGTATTTCGAATAGTCTTTTCATAACTATGACTAGTAAACAGATATCATGGAACTTGGTCGAATAATAGATTTCAATTCTTTTAAGGGCCAAACAATAGATGAACTAGGTCCATTATAGCGTTTTGTTGATGCATTATTGAATTAAACAAATTATTATTTGACTATGATTCGATTCTGGATATGATATGATTCGATTTTGGATACAATAACTTTGAAATATCCTGAACTTTTTTAAGTACGTACTATTGATTTTTCTGCACGGTAATATTTTTTTAGAGATTGCAACACTGTTAACGTCCTGTCAATCGGAAAGAAACGATTTCAGTTCGGAGGCCGTGGACCGTGTCTAGAATCTCTGAGATGCGTTCCCGTGGGAAATAAAGACAGGGATTGATGTGTGGTTGCTTTGTCCTTCGATAGGATTGGAGAGAGAGAATGCAAAAGATGTTAAGTGTGTGTTACGAATTGATTTCTCTTTCTCTCTGTCTGTCTGCCTCCGTCGCTATCTCACTTTCTCTTCATTTTATGTGACGTAGAATGTTATACGGAACAGTGTGTGATCAAAGGTTCATTTTCAAAACTCCTAATAGAATTTATTAGAACTTTACGTATGATTATGTTTCGTTATAGAACTATAGTTTTTTTTCAAGTTTAAAGCAAACTTATTAAAAAAAAATATATATAATATATTTTGTAGCAAAAATTTAGATTCTAAATATCAGCAGTGGATCAACGCATAAAGAGATATTGATAGTTCTTTTTTGGGGGGAGGGGAGGGGTTATCGTAACAATGTTATAACTTTTTGCTTATGAACTATGCATATTTTCATTTTTTTTACTACCCATAGTAAATATGTTTATTCGTGAATGAAAAAAAAACTGTTGACGTGAGTTCCAAACGAAATCTGATTTGTTTTAAATATGTTAGTTTAAACGATTTAGATTGGCACCAGAAGCGTAACTACATTTTATGTCCCTCCCTCCCCCCGCAAGAGAATACCCAAGGTCTTCGATTCGGCCCATTGAGAGGATAGAGTAAAAGGCCTCCTTGGAAGGGTCAGCCTCCCGCATTGCAGGGTTCTGCGCCATAGTACTTACACTCATGAATGGCGCTAACGAGAAACACTAATATTGTAATATTAATGTAACGGTCTTGAAATTAGACGTAGAACAACCGTTCGTTGTTGTTACATACGTAATAGTGAGCTAATGTGACTGTGTGGAGGTTTTAGTTACGGTTAAAATGTAAGTTCATTGTAACTCCAACACTATGTAACAGTCTTAATTTTCTGTTGTAACTCAGATGGTATCAGGCTTTCGTTCAGAAAATCCCCCCCCCTCCTGTGGGGGGCATTTCAGAGCACAGGGATGGCGTTACTTGTACAATTAGCATTACAATAGTAGGATAAATAGTAAACTACAATTTTGCGCGGGAGGCGGTACATTCCCTTCGGGGGTGCTTCGCTCCCCCCCCCCACCGAAGAGGTGCCTGAAAGAAACACTGGATCGTATTAGGTGGAAGAGTCTTGGAATATATTGAGCTTGACTTGGATTCAAACGAGTGGATTTTGGATGGAGAAAGGTAACGGATAAGGCATAAGAACATCTATTAAAGTAATTTCAACAAAGCGTACAATTTACATTTTATGTGACAGTCGCTTACTTTTTGATTATTAAAAAAATGTCTAAATCAATACCTTACAACGTTAAGAGAAATAAGAATGTGGAAATATTTAAAGTATCATTAACGATCACTGACTTTAGTTCTAATTTACAAGTAACAGAAAGCAAGCCTAAAAACAGTTCAATATACCTTCTCTTTGTCTGATGTATGGTGTTGATCAAAAGTACAACGATTGGAAATAAATGATGTAGGCTATTTCCTCAGAATTCATAACTGGCTGGTGTTCGTTGTTATAATTAAATTCATTATAATTGAATACGGTCTCTAGGCATCTTTGACTTAGGCCATGGTACGAGATGGAAGATGGTGAGGAAGGTAGCGACCAGGACATCATTTAATGTGCCATCCTGACATTCGTCTAGTGAAGCTGAGGTTAATCCTGGAGGATCTTAGTTAGGATAGTCTGCCACTGGGTTCGAACGCACGTGCCTACCCATTGTCGATTAAAAGTCAGTGACGTTACCGCCTAGACCACGGAGGCTTGCACTATTATAACACAAGGGATCATCCACAACTGGGGGGCGCTTGATTGCTTTGAAAATATGTAAGCCAAGTGCTAGTAGATAAAAGAAATATGGCAATGATGAATTTAGAAGGTTTTTCATCAGACTAGATATCCGAGCTCTAAGATTTGAGTCGATTTTTCCCTGTCTTGTGCTACGTAAACCGTACCGAGTATGTGAGGTATGCTTTGCCTACGCTTCCTTCAAAATGTCTTCTTCTTTAATTTTTTTTTCTGCAGTGTATCTGACATACATATTAGACCAGAACAAGTCAGTTGTTGCTTGCTATTGTGAACGATCGGTGTGCTGCATACAAAAGCAGTGCTATCTATATTTAAACGTAGTTTATCGTTAATATCGCACTGTGTCCGTTCTGAATTGCTTGAAATCTTGACATTTAACCGAGTAGGAGAACTGGTCAAGATTAAGTCAATTAACCCTGCTTGTGTTGTGAATATTTTGAAACAAGAAATAGAAAATGACTTACGGTAATATCATTGAAGACGGAGTTAAAGATTAATCGTTTGTTAATGAACTGATAGTCCTAATTAACAAAAAAATGTAGAAGTGATATTTCGGTTGATGTATGTGATACATTAGATATTCACAGTGTTTCATAGAGTGCAAGAACCCGTGACGGAATCAGAATGCGATCCAACTCCATCCACAAGCGAGTTTGAACTA
>JAGDQP010017254.1:0-18251 GCA_022664845.1 Lepisma saccharinum | reverse complement strand
GTAAGCTAAGATAGAGCTATGAAGTAATTGGATTTTCTTATCTTTATGTATGATATAAATCTTTTGGCATGAAGGAATATTTATTTCAACAAGCCAGGTTAGATTTTTTAAATTTTATTTATCATTTGTACAGTATTTTTCACTCAGGCCGGAATAGAGTAGGAGAGATGATGTAGGAAGGAAAATGGTCTGACGGCCATCCCAGTAATTAGCCCGGTGTGACTGTGGAAAAACCCTAAAAGAAAAACATCAGTCACTAAAATCGATCCCAGCAATTCCGAAAGCAAGGCCTATTCTCTACCTACTAAAATGCATTATATTTTTTCTATAATCTTATTTTCAGTTTGTTATGCTGATTTCTTAATTATTAAATGTAAATATATTATATAACAAGTCATTTATTTTACGAGAAAACTGTATTATTTAATCTTTTAAACTAACGTGCTTTTTTAACCTTACATTGTCTTTGTACTTATAATCAAAAATAATGTCCTTCATTATTTAATAATATTTAATAGTATTACCATCATCTGAATTGTTTGTTTACAAACAGTAGAATTCCTCAACTTCTCATTGCCTCAGTTACGTGTCCTCAGAGTTAATAGAAGGTACAAGCGTTTACATTACCATATTCACGCGTTTGTAAGCCGCACTTTTTCCTACCTCTCGAAATATTCTCATATAAAATTTGCATGATTTAGGCTTCCTTTACAACTAACATAATATGGGCCTTTAATTTAAGCCTTACCTATTTGAAAGAAATACACAGAATTACAGGAAGAAAACAGGGATCCCTTACAGACTCTCTCAAGGGGACTGCACCCAGAATATTCTCCCTTGTCTATGTTGGTTAATACCACCCCACTGTCACTGAAATATTTATCTATGTTACTAATGTAGTATTGTTTTGTACACATTAGTGGTGAAGATGTAATGAAGTCGCTAATTTGCATAGTGATAGTGATAGGCGCTAAAGTCCTTAACCTTTTGACGCTAAGAGCGAAGTGGAAAAATTGTAGAGTGGTGTTTAACAGCTTACTGTGTGCCCCTAAATGCACCATTAATTTACTCTGTCTCTCATTTCAGAGGTACTAGACAATAGATATAGGATATGTAACGCTTGGTCTTCTATCAAAGGATAATTGTTGAAAATGGTGTGAAAAAAAATACGAAAAATGTCTAAAATAGTTTGGTTTTCAAACTTTAGCGGTAGCGGTAACTTTGACTTTGGTCTTAGAATAATCAACTCTTACCTTCTTGAAAGTTAATTAAACTCAAAATTACGCATTACATGCAAATGACGAGAAGGAGAAGTAAGGCATCATAAATCCACTTCAGAGTACCTTTACAATAATATAGTACATGAAGATGATTGTATCAATATCTACCTTAAAAATAGTGTTGTACTTTTCAAAACACACCTGTTAAAACAATCTGTAACAACGACATACTTATCAGCAAAACGAGTAACAATTACAACATTAATTAGTGACCCGAAACAAAGGTAGATGATCCTCGGTAACATTACTCACCAAAACACTATACAATCATATGGTCCTATAAAATCCCTGTAATGCAGAAACTTCTCTTTAAAAGGATAAACAGATTTTTAAAAAAAATCATGCCATCAGTTAAGACCTTTGAAACTCTACTGTCATTCATGCGCACTTTGATACAAATATCAAATATAACATGCAATGATATAATTATAATAATTGTAAAAAGAAAATGATTTAAATACTTTTGTTCCGTAATAAAATATATTTTATTTGTCACAACTGTCCATAGATTAAATACATGACAACAATAGACATCACAGTCTCTTAGAATACACAATCTTAGTTCTGTTCATTTCATTTTTTTTTCAAAAAAACAAAAACTTTGTCACTATATCTATCATTCGAATTTCGTGATTCTTTCGTGCGATCTTCAGTATTGGTTATTATCGTTTTTCTTTTGTTTTTGTTTTTTTTATAGAAAAAAAAACGTTCTCAAGTGTTCATTGTTTGCAACAGAATGATGATGAAAATAATAAGTTCAACAATTGTATGCAGTCTTTTGCTTTTTTGCTGCTTCATGATTGAAAAATATTTAACACTTTTTCGTTCTGTGTCCTGAATTGCCACAATCACTACATATTTCAGAGTGGTACATAATGTACTTAACACACATTGTATACACTGTATAGATAATACATTTCTTCAATACACTCTTTCTTCTCTTTGATCATATGATTTAGTATAAGTCACGCAAATATTTATATGTATAATGTTAATACTCTCCATCAATATTTACTTATAAATCTTTTGAGCTCTTGCATTTACAGTGTCTTGTATAAATATGTACTCACAATACAAATGAATGGCTCAGTGCCAGTGGTGCCTAATTCAGCAGTCAATAAGGGTGTAGTTACTATTTACTTACATAGTAACCACATCCTTATTGTCTATGAGCGTTATACGGCACTGGCACTGAGGATATACCTTCGCCAGTGAGCATACACGTCACTGTGAATTTACTCTCTTGTTTGAATAGCGTCATCTTTCAAGTTTTACCAAAGGCACCCCAACAGAACATAATTCAGGGTAAATTCCCTTCGAGAGTACTTTCTGTAGTCCTAAGATATTGTGGATATACTCTCTGCTTTCGTGTACATTTTTATGTAGGAAAAAGGACAATATTGTACACACACATAAGGTATAATATAACTCATATTTTTTGTTGTTGCTTAAACAAAATGTGCGTTTGGTTTACATTGGCTTAACCTTGGCATAGTTCCTAATATAAGTAACATTATGAACAATATGGATAAATTACAATTCAAGATATACATCAGACTATATATCCGAGAATGTAGGATAAGCAATACAGTTGTGGTGTTTAACAGAATAAACATACAAACGTTATATTCTCAGTAATGGTTTAATGTCTCATTGTGTAAATAATATGATCCTTTTGTTACTAAGATTCTGAAATGTATGCCTCATGAATGAGTTCTGAGTGATAAAACGTGAAATATTGGCAATGTTACATGTTGCACCATCTACAAAACAAATGAGAATAAATACGAATAAGTAAGAGAAAAAGCTTATAACGAGATGGTTGAGAATTTCACATCATTTGTTTACAGTATCTCTAAATTAAATACAATATTATTCACTACAAAAATAAACAAGAAATAAAGTGTTTCATTTTTTTTATTTGTAATATACATTAAACTACTTATATATAAACATATCTGTTTGTACTTGTCTAATTTCTCTGTCGTGATGATTCATGGTCTGGCACAGCATGCTTTGATTCATAAGCAAACAGTTCTGGAGTCGAATCCCAGCTAGGACACGGATGTCGTTACAAGTTATAGTATCGTTTTGAACGTTATATAATTTAAACGTAATGTCATCTACAAATTGGACGCATGCTTTCAAGTGGTATTTGACAAAATTATGTAGTTAAGAAACAATCATACAGAATATGCAAATACAAAAAAAAAAAGGAAACTCCTTTTGAAAAAGGAACCCCCGTTTATTTTTTTAACTAAGTACTATATTTGGAATATATAAATTAGTATTTTATCTGGACCTGGTATTATTGATACTGACTGGCAACGGGTTAATTACATTTTTCTATGATTGTTACATTTGTCTAAGGCTTCTCACCTTGCGATATGGGGTTTGGAAATTCGACGCCAATAACGAAAGTGGGAACTATTAATATTTCGAAATTCCGGAGATGATAGGTATGGATTACATGATTAATGAATGCTATGTACCGGTTGTATGGTGAGTACACACGTCGGATATAAATAACCCAATGGTTACCGTAAGCTTCTGTTTCTAATAGTCAGTGGTCACGGGCGGATTTATTGGGGGTTTGGGGGCATTGCCCCCCCCTCAGGCATTTTAGAATGACTTTGAATGTTTCATTTTAAACGATAGCTTTTAAGGTAATTGCCCCCCCCCCCCTCCAGGATCTGTCTCCTAAATCCGTCCATGTCAGTGGCCTCTCTATGGAATTAGTGAAAGTAGCACGCAAGCGTTTATCAAACAAAAATTGCCTCAAGTAGGATAAAACAACAAATATGTCCACCAAAAAATTCTAATTTCATTTTCTATTATGGGCTATGTGAGTAGGTGATCCACGTGAGTTCCACTGCAAAAACACTTCACAGGACAACTTATGATTTTGTAAAAACATTGAAACAGAATCTTCTATGACAATATTCCAGATAAATACTTCTTTAGTTCCGTTTCTGTAAATAAAAGGACAGATATAAAAAAAATATGTAAGAGAAAATGAAACTGCACGAATTCAGTGTTGCCAATCCTAAACAATTAAAAGTACTTACGTTAAGTCAGACCCCAGAAGGTCGAAAATCCTATATTATCAATAAAAAAATATTTAGATTAGTTTGTAGATGAAATAGGTGGACATAATAACCAAAATCAGTCTTTGGTAGTAATGTAATACATTGTTACTTAGGTCATATAATCCTTTTCAAGTGACTTTAACGAAAATAATAATTTTTACGTTCTTGTTTGCTGCATGCTATTGGCAAACAAATTCAAAGAACTTTTGTAAATAAACTGAAGGGATTGTAAGTGAGATATCTGTCCAAACCCTCGTGTCATGACGTATATACTATAAAGAGATAGAAACGAAACCAATGTAGGAAAACAAACTATCTTTTTTTATAAGAATCAAAATAGTATTTCCTATGCTAGAAGCAGCATGAATACGGCTCAGTCTCTCAGGAGAATTTTTATATTTGCTGTATATGATCTTTTGTAGATACCAGCAGCGTACCTAGAAATCTTGTAGGGCCCTTGTCCTAGAGCCCTTCTACTAGCATCTTCTACATGGACTTTAAGGAAATTTTTGTCGCACGTAAAAAACACACCCAAAGTGTGCAGAATAATGTTGGCAGGTTTGTAAAACGGAAATCATCTCCAGATTGCGTCAAAATTTCTGTCCAGGCATAAAAATTCCTCCCCTTTTACCAATTATAAGAAAGTTTTAAAGTAAAACTTGAGGAAAATTTCTCTTTAAATGTTAGGTGTTAGGTTTATCATTAACTCGTTTTCATCTATTTATATGCCGCCTGTAAGCGAGCCGCATTGCTGGGTCTAGTGCTTGTTCACTACTAATCTCTTACTCTCGTAGGAAGAACGAAGATTTGAACGACAGCCAACACAAAAAGGAGACTCGTTTCCATGAGTGACTTGGCACGTTCAATTCATACTTCACATAAACAGGGGCCATCATTAATTTCTTTAGCTGACTGAGAAAGAAACACTGTCATTCCTTTCCGTGATTTGTAAATGACGGCCGATATGTGGTCCTCAATGCCCATATTACCACAAAAGAAGAAGACTCGACCATGTTTTGTCCTATGTTGATTCAGCAGATCTAATCTTTCTAACCACGCTCACCAACTCAAAGAACGGGGCAGAGAGAGGAATATGAAAAAAAAAACAACAACGTCATAACCTCTCCGTCGCCCTTCCCGTTCTTTAACTATAGTTTTTCGCCTTTACCCCACCATTCCGCATTTAAAGATCTTTGGTGTCTATTTCTCTTAACCCCACCATTCCTAGTCCAAACTTTCGAAAATAAAACTTTATAGCCCATTAGAGCTTTGTGAAGGGTCTTTGGTAACGATCCTGTGCCGCAAACTAGGTTGCCTAAGAAAATAGTCTAAGACCAATTTTGGGCTCTTGGAATTTTCCAAGTAGCAGTTTATCTTTGTTAGAGCTACTTTTCCATTCATCTTATAAATTGTATAGCTAATCAAAATATTGAATTTCAATGAATACAAAAATTTGATTTTATATATTTGATCCAGACAGAACATTTGATTATTTGATCCGGGTTGAAAATTTGATATGTAAGATTTCATCCAGAGATAAAATTTGATTACAAATTTTAATGCGGATAGAAATTTTGATTATAAGATATGAACCGGATAAAATATTGATTTCAAGATTTAATCGGTCAGAAAATTTCATTATACAATATTTTGTCCGGAATTAAAATTTTTGATTGCAAGCTTTGATCCGGACAGAAAATTTGAACATACAATATTTCGATCCGAACTCAAAATTTGATTATTCAAGACTTGATCCAAACACGAAATTTGATTATAAAATGTAAACAGGATAGAAAATTTGATTACAAGACTTGATCCGGAAAGAAAATTTGATTACGGGATTTGATCCGGGAAGAAAATTCGATTTTAAAATTTGTTTCGGGTAAAAATAAAGGTTCCAACATTTGATCTGGCAGAAAATTTGATTATACTGACTGGATACTTGATTACAGGATTTGATCTGGACGGGAAATTAAAATATAAGATTTGTTTCCGGACAGAAAATTTTATTACCCTATATGATTAGAACCTGAGAGAAAATTTGATTATAAGATTTTATCCGAACAGAATGTTTGATTATGGGGTTTCATCCGGTAGAAATTTTGATTTTAAGATTTGAACCGGATAAATATATTGATTTTAAGAGTTGATCGGGCAGAAAAAAAAATGATTTTACATAATTTTATACGGTTGGAAAATTTGATTGAAGAATATTTGATATGCAGAGGAAATTTGATTACAAGATTGGAACAGGACAGAAAATATAATTGCAAAACTTGATTTGAACAGAGAATTTGATTAAAAGATATGGTGCGGAGCAGAAATTAGATTATTAGGATTGAGTCGAATAGATAATTTGAATGAAAGATTTGATACGTCCACAAAATTTGAATAGAGAATTTGATGATGACAAATAATTATTATGCAGGATTTGCTCCGCAAAGAAAATTTGATTATTCAAGATTTGATCCGGACGGGAAATTTGGTTGGAAGATTTCATGTGGACAAAATTTGAATAAACGATTTGATCCAGACAGAAAAATTGAATACAAAATTCTATCTAAACATCAATTTTGATTATGCAAGATTGATTATTGATTGCGATAGAAATTTTGATTACAATATTTGCTACGTACATAAATTTTGATTTTAAGATTTGATCCAGACATAAAATTTGAATATATATATATATAATATTTGAACCGGACCGAAAATTTGATTGCAAGATTTGTTCCGGATAGAAAACATAATACAAAATTTAATCCAGACAGAATATTTGATTGTAAAAATTTGATCCAGAGAGTAGCTTTGATCCTGACAGAAAATTTATGCAAGAATTGATCCAAAAAGAAAATGTAATTACTAAATTAAATCCAGACAAAGAAAATGATAACAAGATTTGATCCGACAGATATTTTAACTATAGAAGATTTGATCCATACATAAAATTTGATTACAGGATTTGGTCCAAACAGAAAATTTGGTCATAAATTTTGATTTTGAAAGAAAATTTGATTAGCAGATTCGAATCGGACAGAAGATTTGACTCCAAGATTTGTATCTGAACAGACAATTTGAACACAAGATTTGATCCAGAGGCGAAATTAGATAATTAGATTTGGTCTGGACAGATAATTTCATTACAAGACTTGATCTGAACAGAAATTTTGAATTCAAGATTTGACCACCCGGACAGAAAATTTATTATGCAAGATTTGAGCTAGACAGAACATTTAGTTACAAGATTTAATCCGGACAGAAAATTATGATTACAATATGCTATATGGGAGAAATTTTGATTATTCAAAGATTTGATGCAAACAGAAAATGTGATTATCCAATAGTTGAACCAGACAAGATTTGATCCGGACAAAATAATTGACAAGATTTGGACTGGACAGAAAATTTGATTGTAAAATTTGATACGGGCAGAAAGCCGAAGCATAATAATAATAATAATAATAATAATAATAGGTTAACGTTGGGAACATCTACATGAACGGATAAAATAATTATTTTTTATCTTAATGCATATATTTTAAAAAAAAAACATCAGCCCTTTAATTGGTTTAGAATACAGAATTTCCTATTATGTTGTATATTTCATTCCTTACGCTTTGATCTCAAGTGTAATAAACCAGACTGGTAGAAAAAAAGTATCACATGAGAAGGAAAATATAATTCGAATCTCATTCCTATATGGATAAAATTCTGCTGACATGCAGTCGTATGGTTGCTTGTCTTCTATTTCTTTTTTCTCCTCCCGCAAGCAAGGAGGAAATAATGGAATTGTAAGAGGGATAGAAGGAAGGGGATAAAACGCAATAAATTCTCCCACGATTCTTTCTCTAAACCCTTAACTTTTGACACGAAAACCACTTCAGTTCATCCTGTTTACAAGACTTTCTGACAGAGCGCGCTACTAATCATATGTTCTTTGTTGAGAACGATGGAAGAAAAGGAACTTAAGTTCTTGGATCTCTAGCTCAAAGACCTTGTGTTTGTATGTGTGTAGGTATATATATTCCTGTGAGTTTCTTATTGTTTATCCACAAATGACTGAGCTGTGTGGGGTACCCACCACGATATTAAAATTTTACTTTCATGGTTCATAACATGGTAAGCAATAAATACACGCAAGGGAGGAAGTGGTTACTGAAGGACAGAAAATCCTTTCTCGAGCAAATTTAAAATAGATCATCCCCCACGAGACTTACTGGTTTGGATTGGCACTAGAGAGACATAAACGTTTTGATTAATTTTGCTGGCTATCTGAGGTTTTTCAGATTATGCTTCAGTTTCGCGGGGCGAATGACAGTATGGTACCTACGAAAATCCATGACAACTACCTCCCCTGTCTCTAAAAAGAAAAGTACTTGCCGAGATGTCATCTATCCTACATTGACATAGACTTAGAACATAGATAGGCTCTGCATATAAGTGAGTTAAATACAAATAATTTAGTTAAAGTTATCGTTAATTTTACACTTTGCTGAATTATACATTATAATAAGTAATATAAAATGAGTAACGGTTCATACATTAAAGAAAATAGCCTAAAATTGACTACAGTAATATTTCTATATTTGATCAATGTGTACAGTTTCTAATATTTGTCTTTAAACTTATTTAGATTAAATCTACTATTATTTTCTGTGTCAGACACAGCATTAAAGCCGGTTGTAATGAGAAACTTGTAACAGTATTCATTTCCAGACTGGGATTCGAACTCAGAGTCGTCCATGTGGTTCGTGAACTAAAAGCAAACTGAAAACATGATATACACATAGTTACCATTTATTTGAAGTTCAAGTGTTTCAGTAATGAACACAAAACATAACAAGTTTTGTTTAGAAATATCGACTTCAGAGGTCAAGAGATGCGATTGACATGAACGAATAAAAAAATAGAGATCATCTTTTATATATAACCCGAAATATTTGTGGCATAAACATGTCATATTTTGTACAGGGACACATTAATATCCAAGGTTTCTTTCTGTAAAATATGACAGTTTCGTGTCACTTATATTACGTGTTATAAAGAAAAGATTACTTCGAACGTTTTTGATTCGTCAATACTACTTGTACCCTTTAGCTTCTGACTCATTAAATATATTGTTAAAATAACAAAATCTCGAGTTTCATTCAGGTTTATGTCTATAGAACGTGCAACGTTACTGTAGAAAATGCTTTCAAGCCCTATCAAGTAATTAACTTGTTATACACTCCATATTTCTTTTCTAAATATTCTTTGTGCGTTTTATTTCATTTCACTCAATCTCGATATTTACTCATAAATTTTCAATGTTATCAGACAATTCAAGTTTATTCTTGTTTTATTTAGTATTAAATTGATATATTAAGATTCATCAATTAATTATGAGTCTCCCTAACTTTTATTCAACGCAACACCATAAACTGGGTAAATCTGTTAATAACTTTTAACATTAGTTATTACAACCCTCATTAATAGAACATTCTATAAAGTGATAATACCACATTTTTTATTCCATAATCGTCTTTACTTCAAATCTTACTTGACACTATAGTAATAATATTCACAGGAAAAATGTATTCTTTTTTTAATGTATTAACATATTGTCTCTAAAACAATTTTGTTCATCGCTTGTTTGACTTAAAAAAAAATGTTGGCAGTGTTTTCAAAAACAATCTAACTCCGGAACACTGTTCATAACTAACCAATATGTAGTTGCCACTACTGACACCGGAGGGCAGTAACACCCACTGGCGCTATATTCAAAACGTCTTCACTTAAATCACTCACTACACATTTCTTCAAAATACATCTTTTTAAAATAGTTTCTTTGCTCACATTTTGTTACTCGAATGTTTCAAATTATATAACCTTCATATCTTATTTTGTTCTTCTTTACTAAAAGTAAAATAAAGAAAACGAACTAGCTCTACACAAAAGTGTTTTTTGTGGTGTATGTGTATTCGTGTTGTGAATTTCAAACAAATAACAATATTCTTAACCTACACAAGTCTACCTATACAATAATATTTTATGTTGTTAGTTGTATTACTTGTTATATTTTCAAGCACTTAAAAATATTGAGCTTGCAAATCATATAAAAACTCTTTGTTTCATTTTTACATAGTATCCACCGCGGATTATCTTCACATTATATTGTATTCCAAAATGCACTGTTTTTGTTTTCTTTAAATCACACACACAGCAAAATATTAAACAATATTAGACAACATATATTTTATATTTTGATACAGTGTGAAGTCTTGAAGTAAAAATATTGTTATACAAAAACATTGCCAAAAGTTTTAGTGTGGATGGTGTAAGGTCAAAATTGGGGGAGGGGATGTAAGTAGCATATTGCAGAGTTTCAATAATCTGCAACCGTCTACAGAATTTGGGAGAATAGAGATTTCGTTTTAGGTTGTGTTTTTTTTAATTTTGTTCTTAGTGTTAGAATAATCATAGTTTAAGATCCCTGTGATCTCATTAAGTCCAATGCTCACTTTTTATGTTTTGTAAAAAACTACAGGAAAATATGGTAATAATAAAATAACAGCTACCGAAATGTCCGTAAAAGTGAAATATATAAAAAAAAACTTACTGAATAAAGTTATTTAGCCACAACTAATGGCTATATCATTGTACAAAATTCTGGTTGCAATTACACTCGCGACTTTTGGCTATTAATTATTTGTTAATAAATGCTGGCAGGGTTAAATATATAACTTAGCCAAAAAAAAAAAATAAGATGTCGTATCAGTTTTAATTCTCTAACAAAGCCTTCCTCAAACTGATGCGAACATCTCGACACTCGGCACATTTGTGACGAGATATATGAGAAAGGCAAACTAAGCTGTCATAACCTAACCTAACTGGAATTCGTTAGCATACAACTGAGAACCTTGTGTAGCAATGTGCACAAGCGAGATTAGTACGTACAAGATTCCATTGGGAGCAATGTCAGACATTGCGAGTTAGTGTGAGATAGCAATCATTGTACAAAGACTGATCATCATCTCTCAATTATCCATCCCGACAGCTACACCGTTCAAACGTCACTTCACTGTGACTGGACTAGAACATGTCAAAATGCTTCTCATCCCTTCCACAATTGTTAGCACACTCTTTATAATATTTTCTAATCACCCTGGGCGACATAATCTACCTCAACAAGTATCTGTCCAACCATACCAAAATCCATTAGCCTATTCAGAAACTATGAAAATTAAAGCACAAAACAAACATTAACGCAGTACTGACCAACGGATTTGGTCAACCAATGACAGTGATTTGCGCTCACGACCAACGAGGAAAACACATACCGAAAGCGATTCTGACTCCGACGATAGCATGGAACACAGCGACTATAAAGATTCTTCCATCGCCGCTACTGAAACAAAACCTGTAAACTGTCATATACTACCTCGACTGAAACTTCAACCTAGTCTTTCTGCTGACAAAAGTTGATTCCAAGTTCTAAAACTCAAATTTGCTACTTCTACAATTTTTTAAATACCTACCTAGAGACATTATCACCCAGATCATTCCAACACGAAATAGCATCATTGTAAATTCTACCGAACCAAATTAACCAAGACAACCAGACACAAATACAGCCTGGACATTTTTGAACCATCGTGAAATCAGCACAATTCACGAGACTCAACACGATACATCAGAAACATCATTCACCTCCACGTAGACCACAATTAATGCTTTCCGTCGTAATCCGATGAGTAGATCCGGAGTTAACAACAAGATCTCAGAACCGAAGGTCATATTCTTACAGAGCACATTATGACCAAAAGGAAACCGGAACACCCAGTTATATTGTAAACGTCCTCATATCTCGCTGTCAGATAATCACAGACTTACATCTAGTGCCTACATTTAAAGAAAGCTTCACCATATCGAAGTCTCACGTTCCCAAACTCCATTACCAATAAGATGTGAACATTGTCAAACTTTCAACGGCCATCAACTTCAAACTGTTCCAACACCCCTAAATGTGGCTGCCGTACTGGTCAGCACAGCATCAAAGACTGCTCTAAACTGAATCAATTACCCAAATTCAATACCTGTGGCAAATAACACCCAACATACAGTTACAAATACAAAACAACATTCAGAAAGTACTTCTGACAATCCCAAACTCGCAGTACCTCTCTGATCTCTAGAATTCAACGCATTCAATCCACCCATGCGTTTCCCTTCACAACCCATTATCATAGATAAGTTTTTTTTCGTCACCATTACCCTACAAACTCTTTATTTCTTTCAAAAACCCAACGTCCTAAGCCAACTCCAGTTTACTGCACGAAGTCCTGAATATCAGCCTTCAACCAACCAATATTTACGTCCATACCAAACCACTTGAAACCACTGTGTAACAGTACAGATCCCTACTGAAATATCACTTTCACTGCGCTTCATCACATCTTTCACCTATATAACTGCACTGTTTCCATCAGTGTCAAACTATGGCTCAACAGTCAAACATCGCGCCCAGAGTCACCTTTAGGTGAGAAGATTCATCCTCATCTTCAATGTTTGTGGCATAAAATTGCACTTGACCGCCATTACTTATTAGTTATCATTATGGACCCTTTAACCTGTAATATTATTATAAGTTTAACGGTTATAATGCCCATCATATAAAATTTGATTTGAATTAAAATAAAGGATAAAGAAATTTCGAATCTCCGTTAGATCAATCCAAATCATAAATATCCCGTTTCCTATAGAGAGAGTGTAACTCTCATGCGGGTGCTAGTCACGGAGCTTTAGGTCTCCTTAAAAACTAACAAGCAAACATACTGATTGGGCAGAAAAGAATTATGTGTTTTTCCTTCCATCATGATTAGAGTGTCAAAGTATGTGGACATTCAAATTTTTGCCACTCGAATGCAATTATTTCCAGAGATATCGATGATATGAAAAGTCAAAAACTGTGTTTTTAAAGTTATTAAAAAATGTGAAAATACCCTTATGCTGAAAGAAATGGAAGGTAAATACACAGTAATAAGTACTTGGTGGAAGGCGCTACCTGTCAGAGGGTATGTTCTTCATGGGTGCCATCTTGAAGTCTTCCATTTCTTTTAGTGATTTAAGAACATATTTCAATACGGTTCTGATCACTCTCCACAGAGAGAATTTGATTTTTATAACATCCATATCTCCGAAAGTAATTGCGCTCGACTGGACAAAATTTGCATGAGCACATACTTTGACTTTTTAATCATGACGGAAGAAAAAAAGTATATAATTCTTTTCTGCCCCATCAGTATGTTTGCTTGTAAACTGTCGTACCAGTTTCAGTTCTCTAACACAACCTTCCTCAAACTGAAGCGAAAATCTCGACAACTAGCGTCGAAATTTTCGCATCAGTTTGAAGAAGGCTTTGTTAGATAACTGAAACTGGTGTGACAGCTTAGATTTCTGCTGTCGCATAACGTATTTAGCCTTTGTTAACATTATTTTATTAAACAAAACGCTAATATTGTGCTTCAGTTATTCAAACTTCGGAGCTGAGTATTGGTGATCCCTTTCGGTGCTTACGGTATGGAGAAATAATATGTGGTTTGAATTATAAGTAATTTAGTGTTCCCACCTCATGCAAGTTGAGGTGAATGTACGGATATTTATACTAACACCCTGACAACTATGTTTCTCATTCCTGCTCCGAAAGAGTCTTTGCCGAAGATCATCATACCAGATTTGTGACTTCCTTAGCCTTTAGCTTGCGTGCCCAGTAAAGTTATAAATAATTTATATATTTTCGTTTATTTTCTAGGAGTTATGAGCTTACTAGGCCAACACGTATCATCTTTCGCTGCTTTAATATGACAACCGCAAACAGCCTGTCCAAACACACGGGTTGCTAATGTGAGAGAGAAAAGATACCATTTCTTTGACAACGTTTCCATGCCAACAAAATGATATTACGTCAGTTCTAAAGAATCCATAGACACCCATCTCATATCGAAGTACGACGTTCCTCGACGAGCACATCTGAGTATAAGGATACTGAAGCTAAAGGACAAGCGTTTATTTTATGTACCATCACAGTATTCAACTGGTAAAACTGATGAGCTTCCTGGAGAAACCTTAGTCAAGACTCGGACGTGTGTGGTTTCTCACAGTCAGTGATGATCCGAAGCCTACATCACGGGGAGTGGGTAAATAAGTAAACAAGTGACCTTCCCAAATATTTCATCTACATACATAGATTAGCAACGCTTATCGAACTATTTTCTTAAACCATTTCGTCGAATGAAATTACAGGGATGTTATTCCATGAGTAATCAATTAATAAGGATAGAATAATATTATTATTAATACGTTAAATTAAGGCATGTTTGTTTGTATTCCGTTTGAAATATTTCATATTTTCTAGTTTCCTTCAAAAGAAGGCATGTGTAATGGATCTACACAACAAATCAAAAGAACTAAACATATTCTTAACCCTCTCTTAATCTTGAAAATTATTTTTTTGACTTAAATTTATTTCGTGCGGTCATAACTAATAACTGTGTGGATTTGTTTCGGACAAGAACAATTACAAGTATAATGAATCCAAGTTCGTATCTTGTGTAATATTAACATACACATGCGCGTGTGTGTGTGCTTAATATTTTGCTCTGTGATTTATTTCATTAACCAAACACATTTTATGTGCAAACAACCTGTTTTCATTTTCAAAAATCTCATCAACACATGTCCTTTTTTTCTTTCATTTAATATTTTCCGCGTTCTATTTCGGATCAGTAAGGCTCTTCTGTCCGCTTATGACACGCTCGGCAGAGAAACACAAGGCAACACACGGCTAACACAGCTCCACCCGCCGCACCTAACCCAATAGCAATCCAGTTAATGTTTTCTGCTTCTTGGATTTTACACAACTCCGGAGCCTCGTCGTTAGTTCCTTCGGTGAAATTGGGACAATTAGTCACTCCGTTGCACACCAAATGTCCCGGAATACAAACCCCAGTATCTCCAGGACAAAGAAACTCACATTCCTTTTCCGTCAGCGGCGAAGTCATCAAACTCCCATCTGGATTTCTGGGTAGATGAAAAAGCTCGTTCCACACAATCTTGAAAGCAGCTCTCGCTGGAGACACTCCGAAGTATTGTATTGTTAAAGCTGGTCCAGAGACAAGTTCCGATGCCGACAGAATGGGAATATCCTTCATGTTTGTAATGTTTTCACCACAAATACAGAAAAATGGTTCCAATTTATTAGGTAAGTAGATCTCAAGACGTCCATCTTCACACGCGCGGGAGGAGAATTTTATTTTTTCAAAATGGATCCAAAGATCTCTCTCGCGGTTCACCTTCAATTCCCAGATGCATCGGATTGTCTTGGGTATTTCAATGTAACCGAACATATCGTAGTACGGGAAATGAAGCTCACCATCAGTAGAAGGTGGGAGTTCGGTAGGACCACACAAAGGACTGTGAACAAACACATATCGCCCTTCAACTATGGCTTCTGTTGATTTGAAATAATTCGATACAGCGTGTCTTTGATCCACTGACAATTTCACGTTTAATCTTTCACCTTTGGAAATAATTGTTATTGGTTTCGGTAGTTCATTAATATTTTGTTTGCAAATACAACAATTCGACGCGTTATTTTTAGGATCAACAATGGTAACTTTGTCTACACTATCCTCCCAACAGCCACTACAAGTGTCCTGATTATGTTTGAAACGAACTTCTTCAATGGTGACTATAACACGTGAAAATAATCGTTTGTCGGTAACAAACCGGTACAGACAGGTAACGTCGTAGTCTTTCTTGTATACTAAGGTGTTGAGAGGACTAGTAAAAGTACCAGATGGGGCGCGCCAACTATAGAAAACTTCATCGCAATCTGTATTGGGAACTGGGTCTCCAAAGTGACTGTTATTGAAGAAGTCATAATGAGCCCAATAATACAACGAAGAACCGCTGTAACTCCCGGTTTTACTTTCAAACCGCACAAACAATGCATTTGTTGACGACACAAAATCATGCTTCTCCATGGGTTTCGAGAAAGTATCACAAAATGTCTTAATGATACGGGAATCATCGGGCCACGACGCATCGTAAATAGTTAATGATTCGCCGCAGTCGCCTTCAAAATGTCGAATAGGTGATTCTATTCGGTTGATTCTAAAACTTGGGAAGTATAATCGCACAATCTCGTCCTTTTGGCCTTTCATAAGATAACTGCATGTAGTGTGTGGTGGATACCAATGCGCCACAGAGAGGAATATACCCTCTTTACCCCCAGCAGCCGCTAAAGCTTCACTTGTGAACACCCAATCACACGTACCATTCTTCGAACCGGCAGTATCAACATGTCCTAACCAGTTACCGACGTTGAAGTGGAAACCAGTGTTTAGTAGAGGACCAGCAGGTGAACTCACAAATTCAACAAACAGTTCTTGACTTGTGCCAATGATAGAATACGGAAATTTTCCCATGCCGCAAAACGTTCCGATAACAGGACTCGTATCGTCCTTTCCGTCGTATATTCGAATATAATCATAAGGACAATCTGATGATATCACCCTCATAGGACACGTCATTATGTTTTCACAACGCTGTCCATCAATATTGAATTCCTCATTCTCAATGTATAACTTAATAAATGGCACTCGTGTGTGAAGATAGTATTTACACTGCAAATGACGCGGATATATACCAGGATAAGCTGGTGATTGCACATAACAGGTCTGTAGACGACAGTCTCTAAAGACACGTTCACAGTAAGAACCTGGTACTACCTCACCTCGGCGGTTGGGGTATAGCTCTGGATGTTGACCATAGCGGAGATATACCTCAAATTGTTGCTCTGCACGGGAATCAAAGCTGAAGTAGGTTTGATCCGTAAAATTGTCTGTGTGGAAGACCAATTTGACGAAGCTCGTTTCAGAGATGAAGGTTTGAGGTTGTTCTGTCTCTCCGCAAAAGAATCCAGGGTCTTTGCGATTACTCACTTCTGTCTTGCCATTACCATCAATTATCTGCAAAGATAAGAAATAGAAAATTGAAATTAGTAACAATTTTCAGCAGATACAACACAAAAACATATGTCCAAGTTCAACACAATTATAACAGTAGCGTGATTTAAAAAAAATAAAACACGAAACTATACACTATGAAATTTATGTGTGAACACAATAAAAACCGTTCCTTAAAATCGAGAAGATAGTTCACATTTGAGCACCCGAGTAACGAGTATCTTACAAATGAGTAGGGATAGTAAAATTTCGCGATTCGCAAATTTGCAAAAAAGTTTAACCATTCATGAAATCACATGGAGTAGAAGTCTAAGGGATGTATAAAACTTATTGATATTCTAAAATTATTATTATAGTAGTTACTGATATCCTAAAAGCACTACTATAAAATTTACTGATGTCCTTAAAAAACTGATTTACTGCCAACCCACTCAGCTAAAGTTAAAGGGATCCTATTTTAAGGTCATAGTTTCACGTAAATTGTCTTGTTGGTTATGTTAGTTGGTTAAGGTTTGCAAGTATGTAGTTTCTTAAAACATGAATATATATATTTTAATTTAGTAATTACTAACTATATATAACAAAGCTTGTATATGGAAGAATGTATCGGTCTTTGTAAAACAACGCATTATGATAAAACACTGTATGTCAGAGTAAACATGAAGATGAATTTAAATGGGAACAGAAGTTTGAAACTCCGCTTCTGAATTTGAATATTATTTATGGCCTTTCGGCATCTAAGGCTCAAGCCGGAATAGGGGAGGGGAAAGGATGCGGGAAGTTGTCGGCCAGGGACTAAGTTGAAGGTATCATCCCGGAAATTGCCTGGCGTGTGGCTGAGATATAAACCTAGATAAAATTTGCAAGGTTGGTCG